>JAHWXV010096224.1:0-18466 GCA_024586415.1 Phrixothrix hirtus
TTTCCACAGGTAAATGTCCAAGCTTGTGCTAAAAGTTATTATTAATAAAGTAGTAAATAAATAATTTGGGACTTGATTAAATTTAAGTAAAATAGCAATGTTTTGTGTGTTAATTAGAGAAGAAACACTAGGCAGGCCATTACCAAACAGCTCAATTATTTATATCAAGTTTAAAATTAAATCAAAGTTAAGCCAATATCAAGCTTGGCATTGGCTCGAACTTTAAGTTAATATCAAGCTTGATGTTGACTTGAGGTTTAAATCAAAATCAAGCTTGATTTAAGCTGGTGTGAAATAGGTATCTTTGCACAAGTCTTTTTTGATACTCAGAAAATAGGATACTTAATTAAAATATAACAGACAAACATCATTTATTTTTTACACATTTCACTCCTCAATCACTTATCATTAAGAACAAATTCTTTTGGCTTTAAATTAGCTTCAAGAAAAAAATGTGACACCTCTTAGAATAGTAAGTGATGGATTGTATATGCCGCTTGAAACCATTGTTGACTATATTATTCGTATGGCTTTTAGTTAAGAAAACACTTGCCTGGTTCATTTGTGAAAATTTTTAAGCCAAAAGCCATAAATAATAAATAACAGTAAATCCCACACACTAGTTATAATATTACAATTGCTTCAGAAAATAATTACACTAGTTAAGTTGAATAATTAAGGAAATCTTAGTTCTTTGACGTATCGAGGATGTTGTAAATTGTGATGTGAACTAGATCGTGTCAAAGGTCGTCGATAGTACCTTTGCTCAGGAGGAGAACACCTCCTTCTGTATCTTTCTTCATCAAGTTTATGTTGGGAATCATCATATTTTAACCAATTATCACTAAAACGCCTCTTGTTTTGCTCAAACATTTCCCTACACTTACGCCATTCTTTTTCCGAATCATTTCCAAATATATCTAATACTCGTGGTGTATCTAGATTATAACTGCGCCTCCATGGAATGGAATCATCTTCCATATTTTTCTTATTTGACTTGTTAGAACTAGATTCGCTTGAGTTCTCCTCAGAGGTTCCTAGGCCTAAATCCTTTTCGAGATCCACATACCCTTTGTTAATTTTGGCATTTGCCGTTTTTGAATCAAGACTCGTCATATTTCTATTCTTAAAGCTATTGTTTAAATTGGCTCCATTTAAAGTAAACTGAGGATGAGGAATACAATAAGGGTGAGGAAAACTTTTTTCTATCGCTGATAATTTTATTTCGTTTTCATCGTCATGATTCGTGCACGAACCTGGTCCAAAAATAGATAGTAGTACCGGCAGTAAGAACAATCCATGCATTGCACCAAAGAAAATTACCAAAAATACCATCTTGAAAAACACAGAAAAAAGATAATTGTTAGGTAGTAGAAGCGCAATCATGCCCAAAATAGTACTAATAGCGCCTTGGAATATTGGCAAACCAAGAGCGTACAGGCATTCGCGTACACGATCTTTTGGGTGTTTCGCCTTTGATGACATGTACGCGTAACAAATGTGCGCCGTGAAATCCACGCTGAATCCGATACACATTATTAAATTAATCATTGATATTGAATCTAGGTTCACTTTCCATAACGCCATGTATCCCACAACTCCTGTTTCAATTGAAACTATGCTAAAGGCCACCCATAATGAACATAACGGATTTGGAATAAACAAAAATGATATAACCATCATTATTATTGCTCCCATTACCATATTCTGGATAGACATGGGCTTTACCAATTCGAACTGTAAAAAAAATAAATTAAAGCTAATACCATACTCGCCGCGTCGATCAGTATAAAGCATTGCTGTTCGTTGCGACAAATACAGTTTACACAAAACTTGTCGAATGACAAGCGAATCTCAAAATTTACCTGATCAAAGAAGACAAAATAAGGATGAAATACGCTAACATTAAAAGGCGAATCGTGACAGATTTTTCTAAGTGACTGCACCATTTCCTTTTCATGTTCTGTGCCAGATATGTTAACCGCTTGTATCATAAAACGCATCGCTTCAATTTTGTTACCTTCGCTATTAAACTTGACGTCTAATGAAAATGAACTCGTTGGGTATAACCAAAGCTGTTATAAATATATTAGTTTTAACAATAATATGTCAAATTACGACTTACCTGTTTTAAAGCCGTTATAAAGCTCCCTTCGTTTTGAATCGAAACATTTAAATAATCCCCATTTTGATTTATATACTGAATAAAGCTTCTTAGCCATGACTCGGTGTACACGGAACCGGAAACAAAAGACGTGTTTTCAAAAGTCTGCGTGAGATTTTCGATTTGTCTTTGTACTTTGGGATCGGAGTAGTCGTACTCTCCGCTGACGATTACTTGAATTCTGTAAAAAGACTTCATGCTTTTGTGATAAAAATTTTGGTAAACGTACCTGTATGGAAACTCTCTAAAATAATCATCTTCGCGATCAAAAAATTCTACGGCGTAAGAATCTTTTTTAGCAACTTTACGACGTTCGAGGCCTTCTTCGATTTGAGTAACACCATAACCGGCTCCCAGTAAATACAGAACAAATGTAGTTATAACTAGAGCTTTCACAGTACTATTATTCAAAAATGAAGCGAAAGTGTCTCGGAAAAAGACCATAAAGCCGTGCTCTTTGTTATCTATCGGATTGTCAATGTCGCTTGGATCCACCCCACCCGTACAGAAGAGTCTGTATAAATAAGATCGATTTTCTGAAAATATACAAGTAAGTGTAAGTTTTTAGTTTAATTTATAGATGTAATTGTTTTCATTTAAATAAATCGTTGCTACAATTTTAATACTGCCACTAAGTTTTGATTCGGCAGTATCGGAACCAACCTGTATTACACAGAACTGACGAATATAACTGTTTAAGGATGCCTTAAATTGTTGGCAAGGCCTAGAATTTTGTGAAATTCCTATTTCTTCCTAATTCCTAATTTACTTAAGATTATTTGACCAAGACTTAAGTTTCAAGATGCACCAGCCATTCTAAATAAGAAATTTTTGAGCTGTCCTATATTTTAAGAATCTACCCCTAAAAGTTCTCTTAAAAAATTTTCCCCTAACTTTTATAAATTTGAAGTCAGTTTTGGAGCAAAATACGTATAAGGAAACGTTTGCCAAGTATTTCCAAATAACATTTTCTCGGACACGTTAAGGTTTTGACGAAGAAAATTTGTTTGTAAATCGAAAGATGTTTGGAAAGGGTTTTCTCGTACAAGTTAAAACAGGAATTCTTCAAATTCCGACCTAAGGTATTTGAAATTAAATTTTCTTATCTAAGTCAAATTTTATAACTAGCTTTCAATGCTCGGAAAGACCAGGAATTCGCTTATTTCTAAAGTGAAACATATTTGAGAAAACTTTTGGAATACTGTAGTCAAGAGCTTGTCTTAAGACAAAGCGGCACTGGGACATTCTTAGGGTTAGAATAATTAAGGCGGAGGCGACAAGAAGCAGACGAGAGTTAATTACCCACAGAATTTTACAAATTCAGTAAAATGGTAGGTGCCATTGACTTTTTCTATTAATATTTTAATGACGCAGTGAAAAACTGTCATCACGAATAGAAATAAATGAGATAACTATCTGTAGCTGAATGCAATTTTTGAATGAGCTCACGCTGGAGCCAAGAGGTGCGACTCAGAATAACGAACTTACCTTTAAACCAATTGGCAAAACACCTAGATTACAATGTACGTTTAATGTTATCTACTAGCACTTGTAGAATCAATTACAAGTTTTACATTAATCTCTCAAATTTAAAGCCAGTTAAATGTATAGAACTTGTATTACACAAATGAAAATAATCATGGATAACCAGGTACAGAGAATAGTAGTTATCTCTAAAATCCCACTCAATTAAACTCTTTACTAAATTAACACTTGCAACGTTAACGAAGGGGAGGACGCTAACATTATTTATTTAAGCAATTACAAATAGCGGCACTTATTCCGTTTAAAAAAACTCGATAATTTATTTGGAATAATATAATAATAATACACTGCCGTATTAAAGTGCGCGTTACGAATATAAATGTAATTCAAAATGACAGTACCATTTGCTTAATTCAATGAAGATGGCTGTAGTATTGTATTTAGTAAAATGTTATAAACAAAAGGAATACTACCTTTGATAATCTGCCACATGCAATTCGAAAACAAGTGCGGTATCCTCAACTAGGGAGCCCTAAAGGTTCTATCATAGGCGTTGGATAATTTTAAATCCGTGTCAAATAGAATAGGTAGGTTGTTGAATTAAACGATCATAAACTTACATCTCGTCACAGCTAAGTGTAATGCTACACTGCCACGCATTATTTTACCAGGCGAAAACAAAACATGAAAACCCTCTGTGGACTCTTTTAATTTTGGCAAAAATTAAGAATAACTGTCTTCTTAACTCGAAAATACAAAATTATTTTAGCTGTACTTTTTCTGCCACCAAATAACCAAACATTGATGTTATAATTCGTCGCCACCGTAAAAATACAACACTGCATTCAAAATGTAATTACAATGAATAATAGCTATTTATGTACCAAGAAAGTTATATAGATGATAACGCCCGAAGAGCGACGGAAACCATTCTGAGGACTTTTGGCTCGAGGGATGATGTCGCTCCAGTGGTGCATACAAGATTTTATTTGTCACTTCATTTTTATTTACTTATATGAAGATAATTAAAATTTGAAGAATAGAAATACCGAAATTGTTTCAAATAATTAAAATCGTTTTCTTTTTCCTAAAGCAGTCAAGACAGCTATCGGCTTGAGACAAATACTTTGGATATTTTCCCCTAAATTTAACTTGTTCAAATCAAAGAAAAAATCTCTAAATATTTTCTTCATTTTGAGAAATCGACATACCGGAAGCAGAGTCTTTAAAAAAGAAAAATGCCCAAACGCAACTATTTTTGAAATGACAGATATTTTTATAGAACTTTCCTGAATATTTTCTAACACAAGTTCAGATATCGCAAGCGACGTTTTGAGAATAGAAATGTTGTTCAAGTTCTGAAGAAATTAAGATATCCGTGCGCAAATTTTCCCATATATTTATTTATCTAAATCAAAGTTACTGCGACTTAAATCTTCAAGGAAAGAAACCTATTTCTGACTCTAGCTCAAAGTTTGCTCAATAATATCTTCTGATCCAAATCGAGATCATTGTAACCTGAATTTTTAAAAACAACATCAAAACCTTAGGATAGTTTTGAAGTTGAAAATATTAGCATATGCAATGTTCGCTTCATTTTGCAGTTAAAAATATCGGAGAAATTCTTCCCTAAACTAATTCAAATCAAGATATTGAGCTAGCACATTAAAAATAGGGATGCCCAAATGTGTTTGTTTCTGAAGTAAAATATTAGAAACTTTTACGAAACCTTCCTGAATATTTTCTCGCACAAGTCCAACGGACGCCTTAAGAAATAGAAATATTCCTTTGGCCCTGAACAAATTGAAGGCCTCTTTCCTCATATTTCCCCCAATGATATTTATTTATCCAAATCAAAGTTGGTGCGATTTAAATCTTCAAGGAAAAAACTTATTCCATACTATAACTGAAAGTTCGCCCAATAATATATTCTGTTTCAAATCGAGATTTTTGCAACCTACATTTTCAAAAACGAAGTCAAACGTTATCATAGATTTGAAACAAAAAGTATTAGGCAATATTCTCAATTTTTTCCCGCGATATATTTTCACCCAAATCAAAGTTCCCCAATGTAGGCAGTGTTCACTTATTTTGAAGTCAAGATGCTGAAGCTACAGCTTTAAAAAGAGGAATACCCGAAAACTATTTGAATTTATTTTTTAAAAAACCCTTCTCAATATTTTCGCGCGAAAATCCAGATATTACAATGAACATCTTGGGAAATAGAAATATTCTTCTGGTTCTGAAGAAATCTAAGACGTCCTTCGTATGTTCCCATACAATATTTATTTTTCCAAGTTCAGGTTACTTCCACCTAAATCTTCAAGGAAAAAACTTAATCCTAACTATACGCCAAAATTTCCCCAATAATATCTTCTAATTCAAATTTGGATTGTAGCAAACGAAATATTCAAAATCAACGTCAAAACTTTAACATCGTACTGGGGAATTTGCCCCAAATTCTTCTCAACAATATATTTTCAACCAGATCAAAATTTCGCAAAGTATGAAATTAAAAACGTTTGAGAAATTTTTCCCTAAACCGATTCAAGGCAAGTTCAATTGTTTCTGAAATAAGATATTTGAAATTTTTTTATCAAACCTTACATAATTCTGGATACTACAATCGAAACGTTAAGAAATAGAAATATTTATTAGTCTAAATCAAAATCGCTTCAATCTAAAACTTTGGAAAAAACAACTTAGATCTTAGTATTTCCCAAAATTTGCGCAATCATAGCTTTCGATTCAAATTAAAATTGTTGCAACCTAAATCTTCAAAAAGGCCCAAACGTTATTATAGTTTTGAAAAAAAAGATTAGAATTTTTTCCCAATAATATATTTTGACTGACCTACATCAAAGCCTCGTAACGTAGACATTAAACCGATGTATTAGCATTTACAAAATATACATATGCAGCTGTTACAGCACAGAAGAAAAAATTCAAGGATATCTAGTATCGCTGTACAAATTTTGTTACAGTTAACCACTTTTTTTTGTTTTTATTGAAAATACAAAAAATCAAGATACGCATTCAAAAATGTTTGCGAACTTCTGGTATACGTTTAATTAATTTAGATATTTTTTAATATTTTACAGAATGTGAAATTAACCTGATTAAAAAAAAGCATGTTGAACCAATACAATATAAAACTCCAGAAGTAAGAAAGTGTTCCTTCTTCCGCAATCTAATATGTATCTTATGTAATAATACATAATGACTATTTAACGACTTTCTTTTGTTTAATTAATATTGCCGATAGCATACATTTACGTGAAAATTATTCCATTAACTTACTTGCTTTAGAAACTGGCAATACTTTAATACAGGCTATCGAATGTCTGTTGCTTTGTTCGCAGTAACCAGAGATGGCGACACATGCAGAGAAAAATGTTAAATGCCAAATAAATGTAAAAAGCGTGGCAACACCTGCAATCAGTACAATAAATTTTACACAATTCACACTGATGTTCCGCACATTTCGACCATTTGCAACGATTTTAAACAGAACATCAGTGTCATCAAAATGTCATCACTTACTAGAATAAATACAAAATATTCTCACAGACGGGAATGGATTAAAAATACCAATAAAAAAACTAATCATATCAGTAACTGACGTAATTGTGATTGATACAGCAGCTTCGCTCAGCATTTTTGCCATTCTTTGTGGAACGTTGTCTTTTATTGACGTTCTTCTCCATGCAGCTAACATCACGAAAGTGTCATCAATTCCAATTCCTGAAAACATCGTAAACTCAGTTTTAGTTTTTTCCTAGTCTGGTCGGTTCTCAAGCACCAACCAATACTAACAAATACTTCTAGTATTTAATCAAAAGTTACACTTAAAGTTGTGATATACCAAGCCCGTCAAATTTAAAATCATTTTGATTCTAATTCCAGCTATTAATGATTTTTCGCCGTAGGTCTCAAAATTATAATTCTAATTTGCTGGGATTCAAAATTAAATAATTAAAATGACAGAAATTAATCAATTTTTCCAGGTAACGTTAAAATTTGGTTCCAATGGAAAATATGAAGGTTTGCATTAAATGTTTCTATCCCAAGAAGGTGAAAGTATTATTTTTCCTATTTTGTCAAGGATTTCACGGCCAGAGTTAATGTAAGAAGAACGACTTTCGGGAACAAACCATATCAATTTTTGACCCACTTTTGTACGGCATTTCATCAGAAAAAAAGGAGATCGTTAGAAACACAGTATCTCAATTTGTTATGCAATTCAGCTGTTTGAAGTATCGCTTCTGGCTTAGCTAACAAGTAGAGTCACTATGCTTAAACTAACATCGTGGACGGAGAAGTATTAAAATTTTGTCAAAATTCGTTCCCGGAAGTCGTTTTTTCTGCACTATAAGTGTTTGTTATCAAACTTACCAATCATCAAAAAAGGTGCAGCCAAATTTATTCCGATAAAATCCACTCCGCCATATATGCAGACCCCAAAAGCAGCAACAGTAGCCATGGCGGCACTTATGTTTCCCAAAAGGCCCAAAAACGGTTTAGATCGTACCCAATCAGCCATCATACATGTCACTGGAAAAACATATATCAGCAAACATATTCCAATGGTACAACTCACGTACAAATAGAAAAAAGGGCCATAATAATGAACGTCGATGCGAAATATGGAATAACAGTTCGCGTATTCTTCTCCAATTCATGGTCTAAAGTTCTCGAAGCAAACCGTGCTATTCGAATATGCTTAAAAACGCCATCATCTTGGGCTTTGCCGATTATTTCCAAGAATTCATCCTCCCAGGCGGCTCCTCTATAAAAACAATTTAATTTGCGTATATTTTTCTTATTTGTTTGTTAAACTTACTTGGCGTCCAATTTTTTCGTATCAACGTTTATGAAATAACCCAACTGTACTGATGGTGCACTTAAGATGATTCCATCTTCGCTAACTTCAGTCCCGCCGAAAAAAACAGGAAAAGCGTGAGCATCCCATGTTACCGGATTGAACATCAATGGAAATGTCATGTTTAATTCTCCTGCTTCTACCTGGAATAATTCAGAAATATAAATTGTTTTTCAAACGCAACTAAATGATACAAATTCTGCTATGTACTCCATTCGCTTCTAAGAGATAGTAGCGTAAACAAATGTGCCATCAACGCACAGTTGTTTAAGGCCGAATTGGAAGACAAAATAGCAGAATAATTCTTTTTTTACTCACAATAAAACTTTTGTCAAAAGGTAACTAGGGCTTCGGTTTTGTACCGATTGTTTGAGTTCATAACCGCTTGCAAGTATGGCGTTGCTTTCATATATTTGAATTTAAGTTTTCAGCATTTTAAAAAACCAAGAAGTTCCTATTTTTGTTAAAATAAAAATACGTTTTCTGAGAGATTGCAATATACAAGAAAAAATCGCGTTGGGCGCCAAAGCTTCATGACCGATCAAATTTAGCACGTGTCTTTATTTAAGAAATTATTAAAATGTGACACAATCCAATTTTCTCCGTGAAAGTTTTGCTTTATATTAAATTCGATTAAATTAATCATTAGGCAACAAAAAACAAGGTATTATCTAATCAAATAATCAAAAATGATGGTGTTAGTTTAAAATAAATTAGTTCTCAAATATGTTTTTATTATATTTAAACAGGTACATACGTTTGCTATGCGACTTTCACTATAATAACAGTAACAAATTCCGCGTGCATGTCATTGATAGATTAACTTATTTGCTATTGCACGTAATGATTGTCTGCAATTGAATATTTATCAACGTCATCCCAAGGAAGTCGTTATTTTAATTTCATATCTAAAATAAGCCATATTTAGCTCAAATTGATTAAGTACCAATTTATCTATTTCAAAATTAAATATCGATAGGTACAACCATCAGTCATTTATTTTTAAGGTAGTCCAAGGTGTTTTATTATACGTGACATCATTAGTTTACTAATTCAAGTAACAAAAGCAAACGTTTTAATTACAAAATATCAAATAGCCTTTTCAAGATAAACCGTGTCAAGTGATGATAAAGAGTCAATATTGACACGGTTCGAAAGTAAGGTAACCATAAAATTTTGATACAATCAAAAAATGACGTTATCTCAAGTCTTGTTTTCCTAGATCCCAGTATGTAATCTCCATTGGAATAAGCTGTTGATTAACTCAGGTGTTGTAACGTTTCGTTACTGCAATTATATATGTATACTTTGTATATGGATTCTTTATTTTCAATTCTAGCGACGGAATATAAACTTCGTTAAAACTATTATTTTCCTTTATTTGCAATTATAGTATTTATAATTGTACTACATACTTTACAATTTGTATATGTTTTTATTTTTATTTCTCAAATAGCAATAACAGGTACGATTTAATTTATTTGATTTAAAAGTCTTAGACGTTTAATTTCCATAAATTTAAATTCTTTATGATTACAGTTTAAACCAAACTGATACGGATTCAAGGTACAGGGGAGCTGAGGAGGTGTCTTGCGTTTGCTACAGAAGTATTCTCTTGGACATCGAGGGCAGCGTTATTAAAAAAATGTGCAAAATTCTAAATTAATATATTTTTTATAGATATCAGGAGCGGCATTCTAGTTTATCAATACAAGAGTTGGGATCACAGGTCAGGGGTCTATAGTCATATAATACTTTATCTTAATTAAGAACGCTTCCAGGTGAGTTTCTTTATTATTTTTTTAAATCTGTTCCATAAGATATCATCGAAACCTTTGACGACGTTCGTTGAGTGCGGTCTTGACTTGTTATTCGTAATTTGCACCTATGGCCTTACTTATTGTTTAGATAAGACGAGTCTTTAATTAACTAATAGGTTGTTTAATTATCTTAACAAGGCGCAATCAACGCCGAATTCGGAATCAGAATTTGTCATCGTTTAATGGAATCGCCGGAAGCTGCCTTCATACTATTTGTCAACCCTTTTGATGTGGAATCTCTAGCCTGCACTCCTTGTGCGCACCAAACATTTTTATTAAAATCACCATTTTGACTTAAGAATTTAATAACACTAAATAATTTAAGATTATCACCAAGCTACCTTTTACTTTAACAAATTTATACAATTGTTAAATCAGTTGATTATAATTGAATTCAAAATCATAACATTACGAGCTTCATTTTTTGCTGCCACTTTTACTTGATTTTCTTGACAATAATTACCTGTGATTATGTAAGCTTCGTTTTTGACATGGTACAAAGGCGGCGCTTCTTATGCTTATTAATTGGACAGACTACTTGGTCAGTTCTTTTTACAGTTAAATTCAAATTCAGCATCAACCGCTATCATCTTTACTCCAACAACTGTCAACTTTACGAATCTACATTTGACGACTGATTACTATCCTGCGGTCAAGCGCTTTCAGATGTCGGACATTGTTTCGATATTGGGTTACACAAATTAATTCTTATGTCAGTCACAATTTGCGTACAATTATGTATTTAATTTACTACTCATTCTAACTGTGGCAATTAAACCACTTTTTGTTATTATGCCTTATTATTCTGATACAATAATAAGACGCCTAAAACACTGTATTTTGCATTCGGGTTATTCATCTTAATATGCACTTGCCACGCCTTAGATTATTGAGCTGCCGGAGTGCCTTATCAAGTGAAAGTTATGGCAAGACAAACGTGACGTTAGATTGGATTTTACCTTTGACTTCAGTGTGCTGTGAAATTTAGGACGATAAATAAAAATTGTTATAGCACTGACTAAATAATTTTTACAGATACAAAATGCCATTAACACGATTCGATTTATTTCAGATGATTTAATACGAGGACATATCAGGAAAAATAGTTTATTTATGTTTTTATAACCGGTATCAAGATAAAATCGATTTTTCTATATTAAAAACGTTTAAAATAATATTTGTGTAAATATTTTGATCTCAGATGTGCCATAGTTAATACACTAAACATCATGAATGCGTACTTCCAATCTTTAACGCCCAGTATATAGAGGAAGTTATATTATCTAGTTAGGCACGATATTAACTGAAATAGTTTGTTTAAGAGCCAAGAAAACGATGCTTACATCAACTGAAGTATTGTTAAGCTTGACACGAAAGAATGTCAAAACATGATTTTTAATAAATAAATATTTCACTATCTGCTGTCAGTTGTAAAATCTCAACTTAACCGTGTCAAAATTGACTCGATAAACTTAATATATGTAAATATACAAAAACCAAATCATTTCTTATTATACGCAATTTAAAGAAGATGGTACAGACTTGTTAGTAGCTAGTTTGACTATTCCAAAATTGACTTAGAAATCCGAAGTAATAGAAGTGAAGTTGTCAATTATCACAATTGACACGGTAAAAATAGTGAATAGGCTTTTCTGACGTTTGGTACCCGGTATAAGAAATGATCTCATAACGTCTTATTATTAGTCACAAATTGACATGGTAAAATCGATTAAACAATTTTCTAAATGGGGATGTATAATATAAAACATCAATCATCAATTTTTAGTACACATCATTATAACGTAATTTAATTGTAGCCCTGCCAAAGTTGCAAAATTCCAGTATATACTTTTCTAATATAATGAAAAATACCATCACATTAATTTTTAATTAAAGTTGACGCCGTAAAATTGAGAATTAATTTTTTAGCAGCTGATATCGATATAAACAAGAAGAGATCGCAATCAGTTATTAGCTGTCAGTGTTGATTGAAATTGAAATTTGGTCGCATCAAATTGATATGTTAGAAATATAAAATTCGCTTTCCTAGTGTTTGGCGCCCGGTACAGAATCGTCATCATGTCCCAAATTGTTTTAAGTTTATATTAAATTTTTTGCGGTAAATATTCAGCAAATATTTTTGTAAAAGTGCACACCCGAAATAAAATGTAGTGACAAAATCTCTTAACGAAATGCGTCTTTTAATCATTAATTTTAACTGCCGAAAAGTCCAAAATACACTTTTTTGAAGGGCACTGTAAAGAAGAACGTCTTAATCTCCTGTTAAACATCCTAATAACTCACACTTTTTAAATTTAACCGTGTCATAGTTAAAGAAATTGATTCTCCAATTTTCTAACAATATAAAACTATAAAACGCCCAATGTTATTTGGAATTTTTTTAATTTAACCATGTCAAAATTTCCATTAGTTACTAGTCTATATAAAGTGTTCACAATATTTTAACAACATAAAATTTAGTCGTGTCAAAATTGACTCCAACGTTCTGTTTACAAATATTGTAACAAAACTAGCAAATCTATTTACACTTTTTAACTAATTGCAATTCTATACATATTCGTTTATTTCTAATATTTATATAAAATACAATTTATCTTTCTATATCTTTAAACTTAAATGTCAATTTGAGAACTTATATTTATAGTTAAATTCTAAAATATTGACGCAAATTTCTAGAGATTATACCCATTTCCAGGTATGTAATTTGATCTATATCCATGACCAAACATAGAAATTTCCACTGAGTGACTCATTACTAATGTCATTGCGAATTTTGTTACACTGTGCCCGCCTTAAATTCATGTAAAAGCGCGACTCAATTGCTTCTTTCTTTAGCAGCATCTCCCTTGGATTCCCACTACACTTTTGAAATATTACCTTTGCCATGTTGCGCATCACTGGTCATTTAAATTGATCCCTGTCATGGCAATCTTTCTATGAGCAATGGCACAATGTTACTTCCTTAGGTATTACAAAGTTTTCCACGAGATTTCGTATTATGGCCATGCGTAATGAGATAGTAGATGCTTCAAACACCTAGCGGTGATGGCGCTGTATATAGCATGTCTTTCAAACTTTTGGCCCATGCCATTTTCTTATTCCGCCATATTTTCTCTTAACTTCAACAGTAACACCGCAAGATATCTGCAGATTTCTGGCAACAAAAAGATCCAAAAGGTATTTTTCTGATACATCAAAGATATATATTTATGTACTGTTTACTATACACTGTGTAGGATACGATGAAATTTGGAAATTGCGGTCTTTTACTCTTGAGTATTCTCCACCTCGGCGTGATGCCCTTTATTCCATCTTTGGTTGTTCTTGGTCCATATTTGTGCTAGTGTACGGAGCTAACTGATTCATGCATATCACTGTAGGAGTTTCCTAATCCGTTGACCCTTCCCAAAATCGCTGTAGTTTGACGTTCTCTTCTTCAGCAGTCTTCTCTTTTCCAGGTATGCTATCTAACTCAAAAATAAGATGGTAGCCTTACCTCACGGTCAAACAATACTTTAGCTGGAGTGTCACTTTTTGACTCGTGTGCAACCTTTTAATATACATGTGGGTATTGTACTCAATCACGGTAATGATGTGACATTATCTTCAACGCCATAAATCGGCTCATGCGCTCTTTCATTCTATTTGAATGCAAATGAGGTGCAGTAACCCTGGTCTTTCGTGTTTTTAACAATTAACGGATACTTTGGAATAGGGTTGGCTTGAAGTTGCAATAGAATTTCGAAACGTAAATAGAGCTCGTTCACTAATGTCTCGGTTACTGCAATTGCCTAACAATTTAGCAGAACGTATACCTGGATCCACTCGCTCACATATTCCATCGCCATCAGAGTATAGTTACAGCGCTTCTGTTTCCGAAAACCGACCTAATGAATTTATGTGAGGGTTGATGAATTGAATGTTTATTTAATTTATATCATTTTACGCCCACGTACTGACCTATACCGAATCGAAATTCTTCAACGAATAATTTTTCTTAAATCGATTTCGATTTGTTTGAAGCACAAAACATGAAGTATACGCGTTTACGTTTATTATTAATTGATTAAATCTATCGGTTCTTGCCCTCACGATGAATTGGTTTCTTATAATTAATTCATGATTTAAGCGGTATCATAATGCGGCCAGTTATAAATTTTTTTGAGTTAACTTATTAGCTTATCTTTATAACGAAGTTTTATTACAACGCGTCTAGTTCATTGGTAAAACATTTCCTTAACGGCGACTTGATGAAAAACAACGTGATTTTTAACGTCGTCAGATTTCTACTGTAAGTTTCACTAACAAACAATAATTACAATTGTTTAACTGTTAAGCTCTCGCATTAGTTTAAATTGTCCCTTCGTGCGTAACTTTTATAGATCTTACCTACTTAGCCTAAGTATTTTCTATTCCTAATATTAAATTTACAAAAATACGGAGCGTCTATTACTAAAATTAATATTTTCTAGTTTCATGCACGCCACGCACAATTCTTAATTCTCTGAAAAGGGACCGCAGCGACGTATGCTTCTTTACTATTATTTTTGTACTTTTAATTTTTACGTGTAGTATTGGTTTAACTTATAGGACGATTTAGATAACTACGAAGTTAATAAATTCTAAATAGTGAGATGGTTAATGAATGATTAGTTGTTGCTATGAGTTAATATTCATCAATCGCAGGGGTGTCATTTCCGTGACCTCAACCAACACTGCTCCAGCTAGAATTCCGCGATCAATGTTCACATCCTGCACAAAAGTTGCATCTTACCGGCCAATAACTATTATTTCATTTCTTGCTGTTCTCACCTCTTCCGCTGTCAAGATGATGTGGGAAACATGTGTTTCTATTTAAAAAAGTTGACTTGACATTGCAGGTCATTCACGGTCAAACCAAATGCACTATTACCAACCAAGAAACTTTTGTATAAAAGCTTTTTTCTAAACTTAATAGTTTCTGAAATAATCGACCATTCCGGATCATTTTTGTCACCCTGTATATTAGCGTGTAATGAAATCTGAAAGCGACGAAAGCTTGCAACATCATAGAAAGTGCAAAAATTAATAATTTTTTGATAAAATTTTGTTAACAAATTTTCCAGATTCATTGACACGGTTAAAATTCAAATTATGGTTCTTTCGTTAAAAATTGCGTTTACCGTATCAAAGTTGGTACAGTACCAGGTCAAAATCAGAATTTCCCTAAAAAATGTATGTATGTTCTCGTTCGTCTCAATTCAAAGCCGTAAATTCTTCCATTAAAACCACATAACTTAAAATTTTATGGAAATCATTTTTTATCATCGGATCTTTCGTTAGTATAACACACAGTCAAAATTAAATGTGAGGAATTAATTAAGCATCCATAGCGAGCATAAAAGGTCGTTTCCGTTTATGTAAATTTAATAATGCAGAACTAATGTAGCTGCTCGTTACTCTGTCGATAAGATTCACTAACATCATTTTTTAACAATCGTCAACATTGAACGGTTTAATTTTAGAATACAGTTTTTTCGTGTTAAAAGCTGTGTCAATTTAAAAATATAATGTTATCGGTAATACAACAGAAATTCCCGTATTTAACCGAGTCAGTGTTAACACGGTTTAAATTCGGAATACAGTGTTTCGTGGTAATAAATTGATCGATTTGCAGTTGTTATAATATAAATCACAAATTTTCTTTTATTGTTGGACTGCTAATGGTTAACAGCTTATATTTCATCATAGTTTTTCATGATAAGCAAACTTATTGTTTGCTCATACTAATTTTGTTTGCACTGCTTTAATTTCCAATTACAAAGTTTCAATTTATCCAGTTTAAGACATTTGGGTAGATGTGCTTATTTCGTTAACAGCGTCAACATTAACACAGCTCAGGAACAGTAATTGAGTGTATGAGATTAAAGTAAATTTTGCCGCCGTCTTTCATTTATTCCACTTAAACTACTTGTTACTTCAATGCTTAGAGAAATGTTAATGATAAGAAGTCAGTGTTAATAGGACTTAAATGGCATTAAAAGTTTTTCTTATTCCATGCGAGTCAATGCTGACACGGTTTAAGTATTTTTACGTCTATTATGACACGGCTATATGCTTGATCGTTTGTTAATTAGTTATATGCGCCATATTATAAGGAAAATGAAGCTATTTTTACAAATATTAGAAAGACATTAGTTTCATTTACTCACACCAAATGTTTTAAAATCTTTTATGCAGATCAACGAAATTGTTTTCAAACAATGTTTACGGTTAAAATTTTAATTTGGAAGGGATGTGAGTAATTGCACACAATCTTAACTAAGATAAAGAGGCCCTTCTACAGATTTTTCAAATTACATCAAACGCGTCCCTTTCAAAATTAAGTAAGTGTGAAAGCATTAAATTGATATACATAACTAGCTAATTTAATGTATTCAATTGACTACCCCAAACATAATTGACAACAATTGAACCATCAAAATATCGATTTTGTAGAACTGGATTAAAGAAATCGTTAAAAATTCATACAACGCGTACTTCCACAGTTTAGGAACTACTGTTTAGAATTTATTTCTTTATTTAGAGAAACTGTAAGCAATAAACTGATAAAATTGCCGAATTGGTTCATAAAAATTAATAAACTGTAAATTTTGTACAAATTAAACACGTGCCCACAGATTTATCCATTTCTGAAGAATAAGGTGATGACCTCAATAAGTAAGATATGCACGAGTGCTGTACTAAATCTAAAGGTTATCTATATATTCCACGTTATACTTATTTTTATAAATATTAATACGAATAAATTTTTACAAGCTTAGCGCTTCTTAACATAGTTCTGTTCTCTCTCACCTCATCCATTATCTGATCCAAATTTAAGATGTCGTTTTGAAAGCAATGGGTGCCCCATTTTGCACAAATGTCTTTGTACGTAAAATATTCGTCGTCGTAAAACACTGTCAAATTTTGGATCATATCGTCAAGTAGACGCAATTCCTTCCATATTTCAGTCCTCAATATATTTTTATTGTCATCACTTGATGTTACTATCACTCGACCGAAACGACCTGAAACAAAAACATTTGTAAATTTGGTTCTAATATTAGCGCATTGTTTGTGTGTGACAACCTTAACCTTAAAGTAAACAAAAATGAGGAACTTAAAATTTAAGCGTGTAGGACCTGTAACACATTTTTTTATAATTTTGAATGGCGTTCTAACACAATTTAGCCTACCAAAATAAATTCCGAGGTAATTCGCCAAACTTAGGGCTCGAAGATTACCATTACAGATAGTTTACAAAAAGAAAGGAGTTTAATTAATATACATCAATTGACGTGTAAAAAGTGTGCTAATTTGTCAAATCGGAAGTAGAGTGAAATATGGAGAAGAATATGAGATAAATATGTAAGTGGGAATGATGCGTACTACTAACCTGAACTTCTTATTTTTTAAAAAGAACTTTCAATTATTTTCATAATAGAATTCCCATGATCATTTATTGTATGTATATGCATGAAAGTTACTTTGAGAATTTCTTGTCATTATAGTTCAATGGTAATAAATGCGGTTAACTTCTTTGAAACGATTGACATGCAAAACAATTTTTACGTGATACATTATTTCATAACAATTTGACCGGATTCAAGTTTTCCACATTAAAGTATGTTTATATGAGAAACAATACTTATAATGTCTTATGAATACCAATTTAAAGCTCCAAAGGTCAATTAACATTGTTTGACACCAATCGTTAACTAAGGACACACTTTTCTGGACATTTTCCAATTTTATTAAACAGAGATTAATGAAATACTGGTGCGTCTCTCACAGATACACAGAACCTTCAGTAACAAACACTTTAGAACCTACGGCCGCCCAAGTGCTTTGATGCGACCCACCAACTAAGCTATAATATTGGAACCTCGATATATATATATTAATGAAAAGTAATTAGTCCTTAAAGGAAATAGAATTATAAAGATTTCTGTATATTTAAGGTATTTAAAAATATTTAGAAAAATTCATTCCCTGACTGGGGTTTGAACCCAGGACCCTTGGATTTACGCGCCAATGCTCTACCACTGAGCTATCATGGGAACCAACAACAGT
>JAHWXV010096261.1:0-13977 GCA_024586415.1 Phrixothrix hirtus
TTTACATTTAAATTTACTCATTACTTTACGTTCTACACCTTGGCTAACTACTGTATTGACCTCACCCCGACCCGAACTCCGCAACTATTTTTGAGCTGTCATGCAATGTTTGCAATTCGGTCCATTAGTCACAAGTGACCGTAGCAAAGGAGAGAGTAAAACCAGTTAGATACAAATGGATTACATTTGCATAGCTAAAATTAGTCTTCGTACGATACTCGATACAAATATTTACTCTGTGTAAACTGTATCAGACCGATCGAAGCTTCTCCGAAAGGTCAAGTATTTTTGCATTAAAAATTGTGGCGACATTCACGTGGCATTGTGTCAGTCTTCCGTAATTATGAAATTCTCAAAGCCGTTCCAGACAAGGATCTGTAGGTATCAGCTTAGTATATCTAAGTTGTATCCCATTTTCGGGCTTTAATTTAGGACCGAACTACGTTGCTAGGTATCAAGGTTGATCCAATTCCTAGAGCATCTGTCAACCTCCGTAGTTCTCTCGCTACTAGATAACCGAGTACCATTGGCATTATTTATTATGACCCTGTAAACAAAAGACCCTTGGTCGGACGTGAAGTTTGTTGCTAGGTAACAATTTATATTCGACAACATGCGTTGTCAGCGTCGCTGCATCTCGAGTTGTATCGATAAGGAAACGCAGTTACCCTGATTTATAGATTCCTATAACTACTGGGGGTTCCATCGCTTGCAGATACATTGCTAGGTAACAATCTGAGAACGACTCCTGACGTCTCATCGTACCGAGTTCCAAAGGTAACGAGCACCACCAGGCGCTGTCCATTAAATACTTATTTTGACCTGCAATATTATGTGCACAACCGCGTTCGTAAGTAATGTGGTTATATCAACGAGTCGAGGTTTACCAAATCTAATGCGTTCAAAATTGAAAAGAGAGGCAGAAGCTACGCGAGGTGGATCACGCTCCGTTTGAAACGTCACAATAGAATAGACATACGGCGTTTGCTTTCGCGTATTACCGAATTAAGGAGGCATCCATTTAGTTAAGAACGGTTAAGCGTTGTTGACGTTGATTTTTACTTTTACAATCATTGCAACGCTATATATCCTTGGTCACGTCGTAGAATTATACATTTTTAGTTGTAATAGAAATTTAATCGATTGACAGTAGATGAATTACATTTTTAATTCGACAGAAATTAAATAACTATTTAGTTTACTGTACATTGCGTTTGTAGATGTCCGTCTGTGTATAGGTTATGTTACGTTAATTTACAAATATTCTAGAGCGTTTTATTTGGACGTCGTTATAGGAAACACATTTGGAAGTTACACATATCAATAAGATAATTTATAACTAAATTCGTTACTCATCGATTTCAGAATAGGAAGAGTTAATTGTAAGGAATTTGGTTATATTTAAAACCATCATATGAGTTTTTAGCATTATCCTCGGGGGCGTAATTCTATTCAGTAAAAATGCATTTTTTGCGCTTCCCACATGTTTTTGTATATTTACCGGTTATGTCGATTGTCACGTTATGATATATTTCCCCAACTATTGTGATTGTCATAATAACGCTACAATAACAAGCACGTTATGGTTCACAATGGCGCTAGTACTATTATGAAACGGAATAAAGGTTTGATATCAAATTTTCGTAGTTACTTGAAAGTTGTCGTTATCGCAAAAAATAGTGTACAACAGGTCTCGAAAATTAGTAAAACTTGTCCTTCGTGTCTCGTTTTTCTAACTTTTTCTCGACCTGTTATAAGGCGCTTACCGATATTCTACCGTAATATACTATAACGACGTCAGTTAACTTCAACTTGGAAATATTGCGGCATTAAAATTAACTATAGGCATGTTATGGGTGTATTTTTTATATTGCACGTAGCTTTTCTAGTAAGTGAATACTTAATAGTTAGACCCATGTCTTAGACATTGGTTTATGGTCAAAACAGAATGTAACTACAAACATTCAAGATGATATAGGAAACCTCTGATAAAGGCGTGAATTCCAAAAATTCGTCCACTGGGGAAAAGGCACAAAAATGTGTATTCTCTTAAAAAAATGAGTTTCATGTAGTAGGTACTTAGAAAGCTTTGTCAATTATAAAACTGTCAGATATAACTTACCCAGCATCTACTAGATGTAGGTCATATTGTGTGAGACAATACATATTTTAGTGTCTTTTTCCCTGTGGATGAATTTTTGAAGTTCACTCCTTTGTCACCAGTTTTCTCTTACTTCTTGAAAGTTTATATTATATTAAATTCTTATTTTAATCGGCTAGATGTCTCTACGCGACTATATTTGCAGACCATAACTATTACAGCTAGGTTCGGTTACGGATAAACTAACCGTGTCAGCGCTACATTACCTTGCCTGGATTGTAAACTTTAATTGTGAATGTAGTTCTACAGGTGTATTCAAATTTGTAGTGTTCAGGTATAAAGCTCGTAGGCCACTTATGCTGTTGCAATTGTAAGATCAGACATCGTTTTATAACTATTTTTTTTTGTATTCTTATCGTCATCTTTGGGCCATTTATACTTCTGGGTCTAGATAGAATTATCTAATAGTGAAATAGTGTTTATGATATTGTACGTAATTATATAGGTACTAGATTGATACTTCCTTAGACCGAAGTATTGACAGGAATAATTTAGGAAGACAAGCTTCTATTTATTTGTGCTGCCAAGGCTATTGTGGGTTCGAGCGTGAGACACCTTGTAAAGCGAGTGTGTTGACGGTAGCACCATTTTGGTTCTTGTTAAACAACCATTTACTGTACCCAAATTATAGATAATATAATGAGAATAAACTCTTGTAGACTGTACTGCAACTATGCTATTAATTATTTACAGCTAATATACCCGTATCCCTGAGTTTTTAGGGGTACAAGACAACTCCGCAAGTTTAGAAACGTGGCGCCCACCTTTAACGACCCTAACTTTGTTATACCATCCTTTGTTTATCCCATATAGGATAGGTCTCTAAGCTGTGTCATTAACAGTATCCATAGCACATCCTCCATGACTCAACTATCGAATGGTGGATACCGTATACAAACTCTCTTCTACTGCCGCAATGTGGTAGATTGGACATTTGGCTCGCACGCATGGCACATTTTCAGTTATCTTTTTTAACAACAGCATTGTTTTATTTAGGAGCAAACATAGTAGAACATTTTGTGTTAAACTGGATTTAAAGAAGGGACTTCTTCTTATTAAACACCTAATCTAACCGTTCCTCGCATTCATAAAGGCCTAAACCGTTTTTGAAGCAATTATAAAATATAATTTGGAAATGTTATCTGAATACTTCTATTTTTCTCAGCAACTTCTCTCTTACCAACTTAATAAGTAAAATTTTAATTACTTTACCACACGCCGACCATGCGTCATATATGGGAAAATATATTATTTCTCACCGATTATTATAATTTTTAGCTCTAAATAAATGCGGTTTAACTCTAGTAACTAAAATTAGTACAAATTGATCTCATATAAGTTGCTTAGCCTTTCTACATACGAATTTGTATCAACATATGTTGAGCTTTATAAAAAATAGTAGCATTAATAAAAAAACATATTGGCAATGCTTCAAAGCATCTTATGAGTATGTATTTAAGTAAAAAGTGAACTACTGTATAAATGCAAAAGTGGAGTACCGATCAATGATCATCTTTTTATTTTTTAAGGTCAAAACAAACATTGAAATGGAGGATGAACTTGAGTTTCTTTACGAGACTGATCGCCATCCATGCCAACTATAAAATGGTGAGCACTTTGATCGAGTCGTCCACAACATTTTAATAAAATAAAATAAAATAAAAAATTGCATATGGAATGGAGAACTGCACCAGAAGAATGTAAAAAGAATATTACTCTGTTGCTTTCTTCTATGCAGAGAAAAAAGAGAAAACCAAAGAAAAAATCAAGTCGCAGTAAAAGGTTTGCTAAAAACATAGCATACACTTGAAATGCCAAGTTTTTTTGGGACAAGGATGAACCTTGGACAGCAATAAACTCCGCAAGTTTTAATTACCTATTATCTATAAATAACTAATATTAGATTGATAGGAAGGTCCAAATATCTCACAATGTGTGTCATTGAAGCAAAATGAGGACTTGATTTAATCATCTCATCCATGCTTATAGAAATAAATTAAAGTCCTTATTTAACTAATATTAGATTTACGTGTATAATAATTATACAATAATTTTATTCATATGTCTTGGCATTCTATCCAATTTTCATCACTTAAAAATAGTTCTATTCGCATTTCTTATGCTTTTTGAATGATATGTGTATAACCTTTTGAAGAGCAAGAAGTAAGAATTAGATTAGTTTCCCCTGTTTTTGGGTTAAATATTCCTGGTAGCGTGTACTGACTTGGCAACGTTGTTTCTCAATAAGAAATTTTATAGGTCAGCTATTCTTGATACAACAAGTTACCACTTTAGTGGATCAAGAAGTAATGGTTTTAATAATCTACAGAAAGCAGTTGACATAATTCCAGATACGATTTCCTGTACTATACAAAGTAGTAATTGAAAATATTCGCTCCAAAAATTCTTTTTGACAATAGCTTACAAAATTAAATGCAAATGCACTAAAAAGAAAGTATGAAACAATTTATGGCGTCCATACAAAGCATGTGGTTTTGGAATCTTCAATTCATATCTTTGAACAATTGATTTTCTTTTTAGACAAGATGAAGGAAATGTGGCCTGTTATGCGCATCCATCGTCGCTTTAAACTTCAATGTTCCTATCTTGGTTTTCTTATATCTGGTTTTGCTACTTTTAGGTTAAAGTTGATTTGTCAAATCTTCAGTTAGTGGGAAAATATTCTGAAAAGATTTTTCTAGTGTCCACTCAAAAATTAAAGTTGTAAAGTAGCAAGCAAATTGCTACATCCTTTTTGCTCAATACCACCTTGATCAAAAAGTTCCCGGAACTACTACCGTGTAGCGCTCTTAGTTAACTGAATTGAGTTCTGTTTCTATTTTTAGGTTGGTACATCTATGATTGACATTCCCGCCATATTTTAGCATCATAGCTTGATATTTATAAAAGTTAAGCCGTCTTGATCACATCTGCCTCTGTGTATATTTTCAATTTTTACAATTTTAAAAATGGAATTTAATTTGCAACGAGTTTGTATTATATTTTGCATTAAAATGGATTAAATTATGCGAGGACCTTAAAACTGTTGGATAAGTGTTTTTGCGGCGATATTCTAAAGAAAACAGTCGTTTACCAGTAGCATGGACGTTCCAGAAGTGTCGGTGGGTCCGTCATCCGTCGAGGATGACGAGACGTGAGTTTAAAGGTACGACACGCAATTTAGACCTCAGACGAATGAATTGCGTGCATCCAATGAGACCGGACCGAAGAAACCACGTCGTTTTGAATCAAGAAAGAAGGAGATGCTCACGGTTTTCATGGATTACGACGGCGTTGTTTATCATGAATTCTTGCCACGAGGTCAGACAGTGAATAAAGAGTATTATTTTGGCGTGATGAGACGATTGCGTGAAACAGTTCGCCAAAAAGGAACAAGTTTGTGAGCAAACAACTCGTGGATTTTGCAGCATGATAACGCACCGTCGAACAATGCCATCATTATCCGCGACTTTTTGACTAAGAACGGAACGAATACCATCCAACAGCCACTGAATTCCCCTGATTTTGCTCCCTGCGACTTCTTTCTGTTCAATCGGGTCAAAACATCATTTCAGGAAACGCGTTTTAGCAGCCGAGAGAAAATAATGGCAAAATCAAAGACGACTCTGATGGCCATACCGAACACCGAGTATGAAAAATGTTTTGAGGATTAAATCAAGCTCTGGCATAAGTGCGTTGCTGTCGATCAGGAGTACTTTGAAGGGGAAATTCTCAATTTTAATGAACATACTTGTATTTTGAATTTTATGAATAAATTCCGGGAACTTTTTGATCAAGGTGGTACTTCTGTTGGTATATAATTGTGTTTTTTAACGCATAATACGCTGATGTAGCTACCTTCAGTGTTGTTCTGGCTCACACTATTGCTAAAGATGTAAATGGGTGGATTTGGTGTTCGGCGCAGTGCTAAACGAAGCGTTATCATCTATTCCAGTTTCCAAATTTCTGAAATAAGTCCGTAAAGATCAAATGTTCTTATCAATATTGCTATCAGGATTACCTAATAATCAGGCACCTTTATGGTATAATGGTTTTATTCATTATGCTTTTATTGAAGCAGAGTAATATTTAGAATTTTCGCTGAATTTTTCTCTGAAGTGCTTCGTAAACGTTTTCATTCTTATTACAATGAGCTAATAGATATCAGTTCTAGTACAAGTAGAAGATGAATTATTGCTGCAGATAATTACTATTTTATCCAATGTTTATGTAAGAAATTCATACGCATGAGGCCCATCCACATTATTAGCCCAAATATACCTCGGTTACATGGGTGATAGTTTTGGTTTAATTCTTTATACAAAAGTATTTTATTTTTTGTTGATTCGGCAACAGTTTCTTTGAAAATTATTATGTTGTCTCTGATTTAGAACTGCATTGTCATTGACATGTATAAACACGAGGGTGGTCTGATTAATGAGGTAACTAACATAGAGATGGGGCCATAATCTACGCATGCGTGTCAATTATCAAATCTATCATATGTTATAAGACAGCTGTCAATATTTAAGCCAAATACGTTGCGTTTTTTGTCTCTTACAGTTGTTTAAAGTAAATGTGTTACGTTGTTTAGTGAATATGGACAAAAGAGAATATCGTGCTGTGATTAAACACTTTCTTATCGCCGGGAAAAGAACCCAAAGGAATTAAGGAAGAGTTAGATGATGTTCAAGACGAATCTGCGTCATCATTTAAGACAGCTTGTTTTTGGGTGAATGAATTTAAACGTGGCTGTACGAGTACCGAAGTTGAAACAGGATCCGGACGTCAGAAAGAGGCTACCACTGACGAAATTATTACCAAAGTCTATGAACTTGTTTTAAATAATCGTCAAGTAAAGCTGGATGTTATAGCAGACATTATAGGTATATCTATATCTTACATATCTTACATGAACACTTGGGTAAGAGAAAGCTGCCAACAGGATGGGTGCCGCGTCTGCTAACTGTGGTCCAGAAACTTCTGAGTACTGTTTGGCCCTTTTTAAGCATAATCCCAGCGGATTTTGCGTCGATTTATTACAGTTAACGAAATGCGGATACCCCCGAAACAAAAATTCAATCCGAACAACCGGTAGAAGCCGGTTATAATTCACCGAAGGAAGCAAAAGTGGTTCCATCAGTTAACAAGGTCATGGCTAGCGTATTTTGGGATGCTCGTGGTGTTATCTTTATATATTATTTGCAAAAGGGCAAAAAAATCAGAGGCGAGTACTATGCATTGCTATTGTACCAGCGTATTGAAAAATCAAAGGAAAAACGGCCACATTTAGTAAGAAAGAAAGTGTTTTTTGATCATGACAATGCACTGGCTCATTCATCGAACATTTTCACGGCAAAATAAGTTGAATTAAGATTCGACATACTCCATCATGCACTTTACAGTCCAGATTTAACTCCATCTGACTTTTTCTTGTTTCCAAACTTGAAAAATTGGCTAGTTGGGAATAGATTTTCATCTAATGCAGAAATGATTGTAGAAACAAATAATTATTTTGAGGCGTTTGATTCGTCCTATTATAGTGAAGGCATTAAATGATTTGAACATTGTTTGTACAAGTGCATCGAGTTAAAAGGGGACTGTGTAGAAAAATAAATGTAAAACGCCTTAATAAAGTACTTTCTTTTGTACTACTTACTTTAGTTTTCAGACCACCCTTGTATATCTAAAGGATTGTCGTTTGTCAAATCCAATTATTACAATCGATGTATTTTTTTCCTCCTCTATATTCTATCTAAACATCACCTTACGATCAAATCCTTAATTAAACTCTTCTGCTTCATTCTTGTTATTCTTCTCTTATTAGAACTGCAAAGCGTATCTCAATACCTGCGTCTTGGTCTTCTTCTTCAGGAAGAATTAGAATCATACTACCAGAGAGATAATCTAAAATGCTTTCAAATAAATCTATTTTTTTCTGCGGGTGTTCCCAGCTCTACGTGGGCTTAAGGTTAATTTAGTTTATTCATTTTTGTTTAATCCTAAAAACATTTCTGAGTTTAGTTTTTAGTTGGTTAACAAGTATTATGAACTTATTCATTATTTGGATGTAATTATTGGTTTGTTTTAAATAAATTCCTTAAATAACATGTTGAAATTAGGAAATTAAGCTAAAAGTTACCGCTCATTTTCTAATACGCCATTTCATGCAAGTAAACTTTCATCTTCTAAATAATAAATATAGCATGTGAATATTTTGCTATAGCGGTCACAAAAAGGAAATAAACAAATACTGTAGTTGATTAACAATAAATAATAATCTCACCTATTTGTGCTTAATTGGCTAAATCGGTACCCATTGTTATGTATTACACATTTTAATTGAAACTAGTTAATTGGTTATAAACTTCTATTTATATTCATTAATATTAGAGTACTTTGTTTACACTTATTTATCTAAATATTTATTTCACTATTCACTAATAAAAAACGTTCATATTTCTATTTATGTATAAATTCAACTAACATGACAAGATTCTAATTAAATCTAAACTAAGGGAATTTAATCTGTTATTTATTGCGACGTTAGCAAACGTAAAAAAATTTCGTACCCAAAAAAAGTAAATTAGAAGAAGTATAATTGGCATTGGTTACATCCGTTTACGAAACGAAATAAAATAAAAGCTTTGCCGAGCTAACTAGGACGACAGAGATGAGGGTCATGGTGGTTCCAAAAATACTTAGCTTTGATCAATCACCTGTTAAACTTTATACTAAAGCCTTAGATTAATGTACTCTTATGAAAGCAATAAATTCCTATAATAATTTTCATTAATAGCAGTAATAAAGGCGTGAGGCTATTTTCTTAATGGTACACCACTGAATTAAATTCTCATCAAATTGTTGAGCACATCTGGAAGAAACCTAGACGTGTCGAACCTAAATAAAGGGCATGTGTGCATATGTGTATGCATATAAAATAAAATGAAATTATCACTGGAGATATGAATATATTAAGAACTGCTTTCATACAGTTTTCCAACACACACAACATTTAAAGAATGATTAAAACAACAATTAATACGTAATTTGAAAATATTTAAACATTAATTTCATTGTTATTGTTTTCTCAAAAAAAACTTAAATATTAAACAGCTATAAATTAAAACGTGACAATTTATATAGAAAGAATACATTTCAGAGCATCAAAAAGTAACAAAGAATAAAATGAGCCATAATAATGTTGTATTAAATTGCAATGCCACGACTCATTCCTGATCTTGAATTTAATTGGCAGATATCAATTACCGCAATGAGCCATTTATGATTGCACCATCTATCTTAATTATAAGGCACATTAAGGATTGATTCAGAATGTTCCATTGAGTTTTATTGTTTATAATTTTTTACAATACAATATCTTATTTAGAGCGTTATTTGATAGTGCATGGACGGCGCATGAGAATTAAATAATGAGACGACCTTGATTATAAAATTATATTAACCAAAAACATAATTACATACCATCACCTTCAAAAGAGTTCGCTTGTGCACCTACTGTTGCATGCGTGTCTGTTATTGTTAGAAACAGTGTTTTATCATAATAAGTTCTATTATAAGAAAACTACTAAAGGAACCAAATCGAGATTTTAAGTCTAGACTAACTGAGTTGCACAAACTGTTGAATTCTGTAGTGATAAATCTGATGACTTTTCAAAAACATTCAGAACACTTACAGAAGAAAACTTAAAATTGAATAAAAGACGTCGGGAGCTGAAAGATAAATGTCAAAAAATCGAGAAGCAGCTTGATGACATTAAATTAAATCAAGAAGAAAAATAAGCAATATTCGAAAAATCATAATTTGCTAATTGAAGGAATTCCGGATGTACAAAATGAAAATGTACTCAACGTTGTAATATAGCTATCAAATAAAGTGGAATATCAGTTAAAAAGAAGCGGCATTGTGGCCGCACACCGTTTACCTCTAAATAAAAATGTGAAAAAACCAATAATAGTAAATTTTGATAAGCGAATCAAAAGTGTAAATCACGTAGACCAACTACAACGGATGTATGTGAAAGTATGGCCGGGCAACCGATCATGTTAACGAACATTTGCCACCCTATTTTAAAAATATCATGTATGAAGCAAAAAAGAAAAAATTTACAAATTTGTTGTTGTTTAAAAGCTCTAAATTATATGTAAGAAAATCTGAGACTGACACGAAAAAATGTATAACCAAAATTGAATATTTACCATAGTGTACTTGACCGAGTATATTTATTATTAACTATTTAATGGCTGATACAAATTATAATGGAAACTTGCAAATATATAATGGGTATGATACAGCTGAACTTGAAAGTGAAAAGTTTGTAGAAATTTATAGAGTTTGATTTGTATTTCAGTTAAATATACGAAGCATTTGAAAAAATTATGAAGGGTTGATAATACTGTTAGAAGCAGTAAATAATATAACTTTTGATGTAATAGTATTAACAGAGACAATTCAAATTTTAAATATAAATTTGTTTAACATTGCGGGTTATACAGTGTGCGGCAGCATAACTTCCTTTTTTAAAATGCGCATCATTCAGTCGTGGCCTCATTCTAGAGGCGGGATTATAAAGCCGTGTCCCAGCACAGTTCAGTCACCATCATGCGTTGTAACAGTGAGGAGCGTGATTTTGCTGTTGAGGCCTACTTTTCGAGCGGATGTTCTGTGATTGCAACCCAGCGCGCCTTTCGGAATCCCTCTAATTTAGCCCCGGTGGCCCCTGTCCCGGACCAGAAATCAATTGTTACGTGGGCCACTACGTTCAGACAAACTGCAAGTGTGACAAGACGAAGAACTGGAGTCCCTCGGCCAATTAGATCACCTGAGAACATTGAGGCAGTAGGAGCTTCAATGTTGCGATCATCACGGCGATCTGCGCGCAAACATGCGTCTGCCCTTGAACTTTCCGATCGTTCTATGAGGAGAATTCTTCATTTCCATCCTTACAAGATGGCGATTATGTTGGAACTTTCTGAACGTGATTTCCAGTCTCGGAGGAACGCGTGTGAGGTTTTTCTCGAAGTCGTTCCTGAGGGCGCTATTGTTTTTTTAGTGATGAAGCCCATTTTCATTTGTGTGGATCCGTCAACACCAAACCTCGAGAATTGCATCAAAGGCCTTTGCATTCACCTAAAGTCACAGTGTGGTGTGCAATTTCCTCAGCTGGAATTATTGGCCCCTGGTTCTTTGAGGAACATGTAGTCGCAGTGACAATGAATTCGGACCGCTATGTAAACATGTTACAGGAATTTTTTACCCACGACTAGATGGGTTGGACTTAGGGGACATTTGGTTCCAACAAGACGGTGCAACGGCACACACTTCAAGAACATCGATGGCTGTTTTTAGAGAACACTTGCCAGAGCGCCTCATCTCAATTAGGGGCGATTTGGCCCCTTGTGATTTTTTTCTATGGGGGTTTTTGAAATCCCGTGTTTATGTGAACCGTCCAAGGACCCTACAAGATTTGAAGACCAACATCCAGGAAGAAATTGCTAACATAACGCCTGCTAAGCTGGTAAGAGTTATGACAAACGCCAGAAATCGGTTTACTCAGTGTATGAAGAATGGAGGACGCCACCTACCTGATTTGATCTTCAAATCTATGTAAAAAAAAACTTTAGATATGCGCTTACATTATAAAAAACAAATAAAAATTTTCTGATTCATCATACAATGGGTTTTATTAAGTTTTAAAAACAGGAAGTTATGCTGCCGCACCCTATACAACATATTATAGTAATGGAATAGTTAATAGAAATGAAGGTTTTGCAGTGCTGTTTAAAAATAGTCCATGTGCAACAACTGAAATTATAAAAGTGGGTGATTTCAAATTTATTGATATTAGATTTCAAAAAGGTAACTCCAAATTTTGTATAATTGCTCTATATAGATGTCACGATGATTTAATACATCAATTTTTAAAAATATTAGAAAATTACCTAAACACAGTTAAGACCAAGAATAAAATATTGATAGGAGATGTAAATATTGATATTCTTAAATATAATAAGGATACAATTGACTACCTAAAGTTGATGTATAAATAAGAGTTTACTTCTCTTATTAATAAATATACTAGAGAACAACACCAAGGTAAAAGCTGTATTGATCACATTTTTGTGAAAATAAATAGTAATCAAGATATATCGTATAAAGGAGCTATTTTAAAAACTGCTATCACTGATGATTATGCAATAATACTAGGGAAAACATACAATCTACAGAAATAAAAACCTTCAATAAACAATGCTTTCTTAAATTAGTTGAAGAAATAGACTGGAGTCCAGTATTTAATTCAATAGATGCAAATAACGCAGGAGACATTTGTTGATTTAATTATAAGATACAAAAAACAAGCAATAAATACAAAAATTATTAATATCAACTCTAGAAATAGGAAACGTAAACCGTGGATAACTGTAGGATTAATTAATGCCGTAAATACATAAATAAAAATAGTAATCCTTGTCTAAGCAATTATTATAAAACATATGGAAATAAATGAATAGAGTTAATTAGAATAGCTAAGAATAATTATTACAAAAACAAAATATTAGAAGCACCGCAGAACAAAAAACATATTTGGAATGTTATTAAAAAAAGTTTTGGAAATAATACCCAAGAAAAAGTAATAGGGAAAATAGAAATAGAGGACGGTTCAATAATCACAAATCCGGAAGATATCGCGGACTATTTTAATGAATATTTCAGTAAAGTACGCAAAAACTTAGCTCAAAAAATTAAAGACAGTTCTCAACCTGAAATCACAGGAAACATAAGAACTGATTTGACAGTATGTATTAGTTCCCTTTTCCTATATCCTACAAACAAAAGTGAATTAACTATTTACATAAATGAATTAAAATTAGCAAAAGCGACCGGGTTAGATAATATTTCATGCTCCGTTGTTAAAGAAATAAAAGAAATCATTATTCCTCCGCCTGTACACCTATGTAACCTCGTCTTAAGTAGTGGTACGTTTCTAGAAATTTTAAAAACAGCCGTGGTAATCCCTATACACAAAAAAGGATGTAAAAGAATCGTGTATAATTACAAACCTATATCATTACTCAGTAAATTTGAAAAAATAGTAGAAAAAGTAATTAAAAAAAGATTAATTGATTTTTAGACAGTAATAATATATGGTCTCAAAACCAATTTCCTTTTAGGGAGAATAAGTCCACACAAGACGCAATACAAATATATAAAATTATAAATTATAGTGGCGAACGTGCTGCAGTTTTTCTTGATTTGGAGAAAGCTTTCGATAGTGTTTGTCACGAAAAACTATTAAGAAAACTAGAAAACTACAGAATCCAGGGTTTAGCGGTTAATCTATTTAATTCCTACTTAAATAATAGACAACAACAGGTAAGAATAGATTCGACACTGAGCCAAAAGGAATAAATTACATTTGGAGTACCTCACGGAAGTGTATTCGGCCCAATCCTATTTATTATATACATTAATGATATTTTAAAAACTACGGATAAATATGAGATTATATCATATGCTGATGATATGGTGATTTACTTTACTGGAAATACATTAGAGGAGATGCACGCAAAAATAAGTAAACGTATAGCGGAAGTCGTGAAATGGCTGGACTTGTTATCACTAAATTTAGAAAAAACTCACGTAGTTCCTTTTATCTTCTATAAAAGGAACATACCTAAATTTCAGACCATTAAAATACATACAGTGAGAGCAATAAGTATTCGTACACCCATGAATTTTCATAAATTTTTATTAGAAAATAAGATTACTCTGGAAAATTGTAATAAAAGTAACA
>JAHWXV010096279.1:0-20770 GCA_024586415.1 Phrixothrix hirtus
GGGGGGGGGGGGGTGAAAAGAAAGCAAGCAACGTAATATGGGTAGTCCATTTGAAGGAATAGCAATTGATACAGAAGGTCCATTCCCAGAGAGCGTAAGGAAACAAATATATCTTAGTTGTGACAGATTATTTTAGTAAATGAGCTGACGAATACCATCTGCCAAATCAAGGATGGTTACAATGGCCAAGATATTTCTGTAAGAACTGTTTAGCCGTTTTGGAATTCTATTAGAATTATATTCACACCAAGGAAGAAACTTTTAGTAAGCCTTATCTTAAAGTCTATACCAGCTATTGAAAATGCGTAAGACAAAAACAACTGCTCTATCCACAGTCAGGCGAAATGGTGGAATGCATGAATTGAATGGTGAAACAATATTTTTTAAATGTTGCCGTGGATGGTTGGGGCCAGTACGTGCTTCAGTTCTTAATGGTATATCGTTCACCTGTAAACAAAACGCAAGAAGAGACTCCAGTTAATCTTGTTTCAGTGTGAAATTACACTAGCTTTTGGTCTAGAGTTTGGTAGGAAACCTGGAGAAGAGTAGGTTACTGTAAATGTATATACCGAATTTATTCGAAAAAAATGAATTCAATTCACGAGAGAGTGTGCAACAACATTTGAATTGCCAGTGCTCGAAAAAATTTTCGCTATAAAGTAATTCCTAAAGCGGGAGAATTTCATCTCAATGATTTAATTTGGTAGTACTAGCCTTAGCGACGAAGAGGTTTATCCCTAAAATTTCAAAGATCCTGGCTAGGTTGATAGAAAGTTCCAAAAAGTATCAACGACATGATAAAACGGATAATAAGTTTTCCCAGAGAAAACCTAAGGTAATTCACATGAACCGGTTAGACCCACACATCTGGAGGAATGCATAACTGGAAAACCTGAAACATGAATAGTGGGAAAACGATGTTGAGTTATATCAGGTAGAAGCCAGAAGCAAAGAATAGGCATTTACTAAATTTATGTCTACTTGTTTGGGAGCCTACAAAGCTCGGTTTGGTGTTAGCACAAAGGAGCACATAAATCTGTTTGATTTATCTGAGTACCCCTGGCCCATTGTGCCGTTAAAGACGCCCGAATGTCCCGATGCATCGCAGTCGAATTTAAATTAAAAATATGATGGCGTAGAATAACTACAGCAGCAAAGGCCAAAAACTGGAAAAGCATATTACTTACTGCGCCGTCACCGCTAGTAAATGCAGAGTATTTACTACCTTGTGACGAAGCCACGTTATGAAGAGTTGTGGAAGATATTACAGCACTTAAGAAAACGAATTTGTGTTTTGGTGCTGGTATAAAATTAGCTTGATTCTAGACCAGTTCAACTGGTACGTGGTACGTATCATGTTAGAGATGGTGTTTCGGAACATTGATATGAAGATATTGATGTGCAGTTGAAATCCAGAAGAAACTCCGCCAACAACGATATTTGTAGACCGCCACTTCAAGAAATTGGGCTGCAGGTATGGCTCTCAGTGTGGATTTGTAGACGAAGGTAGGTTAATTGCATGAGAAAAGTCCAAGATTACTGCGACGTAACAAGAGTAATCTATCAAAATTAAAAATAGCAATAATTTTGTAGAAGATTCTGAAGGGTTCCAGTAGATTTCATGGAACTAAAATAAATGATGTATAAGTGAGTGAATTATTGCTTCAACTGATAAGTAAGTCAATTCTACGTCACAAAAACGAGTCATGGCATTGAAACCCAGTGCATCAACATTCTGACTAACTTTATTATTTATATTTCCTGAATATTCCAGAATATCTCGTTTCTATATTAGTAGTTGTTTAAATTACTTCAGTTTAAAATAATTGACTACTTTAGTTTACAATATTAATGGACGAGAGGTTTGAAAGGAGTTCATTACATTGTTAAAACGTTAAAGACAACGTAATCTCATAAACACGTATTATGGAAAATATTGTTTAATATATTAAATAGTGACTTCTAAACATTGATTTAATCATCAATGAATATACTTTTATGGTTCTTTGATTGAATTATTTTGTTAGTACTTTATAGGGTTAGACGTTTTTATATTGAAAATTAAATGAATATAAATTATAAAATTAATTTTTGAAAAATATAAATTTTTTCAAACCGTCGAACCGTGGACCAAAGTTATGACCTCACGATCTTTACAGTCCTAGTTGTAATATCTTACGACTTCGGTTCAAAGGAAGAAATTATAAAATGTGTAGATTCTGATTGAAATGGACTTAGCTAGTTTAGGGGTAAATATTAAAGTAGCTCTTTAGATATGGGAATTATTTATTCAGATTACTCATTTATAAAGCAATTTCTAATTTTTAACTAGAATAGTATTACTATTATATATTTTAAGAATACACATTTAGAGTTTGTACATAATAAAGGCACTATTGTTGTTAACATGGATTCAATTCGTTAAGTTCATCTTTATAGTTGTTGCTGCACAAGTAATTACAACGGGATGCTTGTGACGTAAATGTCTGTTGTTAGCATGGTTATGTTATTTTAGTATAGCTTTGTACCTAACTGCAATAACCGCGTACATATTTATTCAGTAAAATATGAGAATTTCCATGTTATCTTTGAAGTTATGAATAAACAACAAACCTGTTATTCTATTTGCAAAGTGATTGTAAGTAATTCAAAGCGTTAGACTATTAAACTGTTAAATAAATATAATTAAATGGAGCACCTAATAACAAAACGTTAAATCTAAGTCACGATTAATATATAATAGAGGATAATATAAATACATTTTGGTCAAATTTGGCTATACTGTGAAGAGAACGTGTAGTTTTACTTTAGATTTATCTGTGGTTAAAGTTTTAAAATTTAGTTACGTGAGCTGCTTTTATATTTGTATAAAATCACAATATATTCAAAAAATGTTTTAAATTTTTCTGACCTTTAGAAATACTTTTCAACCTTTACTAATTTAAGAATATGATAATTACAAATACTATTTCTTAAGTTAATCTGTTCGTTGTACTGGGGCATTCGTCGATAGTAAATTAACTTACCGATGTTCTATACGCACGGAAAAGTGTTTAATTCTAATTTATTTAAACTAAAATGAAATTGAACATTTCTTAAATTGTTCGAGAGTAGACTACGATAAGAAAATTAGTGCAATTCTTTGGAGCTGCTTTACACGACAAATTGAATTTGTCAAAGAGGATTTGCAATGACAAATTTCCTTCAGCGTGGTAATTTCTTACTTTAAACTAGATTGTTTTTGTATAATATAGAGAGTAATAGCAGCAGCAGTTTTAAAATTGTGTAAATTTATTTTAAAAGAAGTAATATTTAAAAATTACATAAACGTGTCGTTTATAGCGCTTTTGTATTTAAATTTATTCAATCGAATAAATCAGTCGATTTCATTTATAAAAGCCCGAACTTCTCTATGCAGTTCTCAACGTTTACGTATTCTTATTTGAATACAATCTCTTTTAAACATCGATTTGTCATTTAAAATTTAAATAACGCAATATACACATTGGCATAAAATACAATAGAATTCACATTACGAAACAAATATAAATTTGTCTGGTTGTTTCCCTAAGTTCATCCAATCCGATATCAACTCGCCATCTGGTGCTTATTGCCTGAAGTGATTTTTCCTCTAACGTTTATTCACTTTCCTTTTTCAGAGAAAGAGTGTACCTGATACTGAAAACGACGTAAAGAGTTTATTGAATCGAAACATACAAGGGATGAAACAAGAAAATACAATTTATAAAGTTAGTAAGATGCGAGTTTCCGAGACAATTGGATCTTAGGTTATCCTATAATTAAATAAGGACGTGATCTTTATCATTAGTTTCAAATACTATGCGTTAGTTTATATAAATCTATAATATAAAATGAAATTTAATTTGTCTTCCCTTTATGCTATACCGTTGTCACTTTAATAAGAGAAGGCATAACTTTTTTAAATTTAATTGGACTCAAGCACTATTTAAAACTTTTAAATAAACACACACAAAGTTTTTTCTTACCCTAACGCAGCAAATATATCATTAATGCGTAGAGAGAACAAATAATCTTGATGAACAGGATCTGATGACAAAGAGTGGTCGTTAGTAGCAACACTGCTAAAGACATTAAATTGCAAAGAGGAATACGAAGAACCCGCTGACGAGAATTCGATCGAAACAAGTTCAGGGATGAAGGAACTTCCCAACCAAAAAGTTTACCAAACTTGCAACACTTCAAAGTGCAACGAAGTATGATATGATAGCTCACCGACCGATTCATTTTGTTCTTTATTACCATGTTAATAAAGATTACTATTGATTAAAATGAGAAACTCCTGTAAATGTTAGGGTTTTATTTAGATTTTGATATTAATTAACGAAGTACTGATGAATGGAAAGCATATGAAGTTCGCAAATGTTAATGGAAGGATTATAATATAATACAGTAGATGTAATCCAAAAACAGAATTATAGCATTTTTATACTATCAAAACGATTCGATTTTCATTTTAATATCTTTGAACAATTTTGATTTCATTTTGTTGCATCTGTGTTTGTTGATGATAACTTGCCCATTTAACAATTTGTCATCCGATGAAACAAAGGCAATTAACAAGATAATATTTGAAGTCATTCAGTATATGGGTAATGGAAACCAGATAAGTTATCAATAAATAACGATGTGAATATTTGAATGTTCTACATTCGGTGGTAACGTAACCCTCATCCGATAATGTGTTTCTGTTATACAATTGTAAACTACGCTAAATTATGCAATACGCTTATACCAGCCTTGTGCCATTATGAGGAATCAATTAGAGTTGTTAATACATCATATACCATCAACATTCTTTGAAAATACAAATAAATTTAGGTATTGTAAACGGAATCCTTATATTTACGCAATTTATCCCAAAGTGATAGTTACAAAATCACTCTAAATTAATTTGAAGTGATTACAACCCTCGTTGCCGCGATCGCTCTAGAGAGGAAATTATACCGTTTAAATTCTATTCAAACAATTCATTTTGAAGGTGTCACATTTGAAGCCCTGTGATACTGCAATGCATGTATTTTTCAATCCCCTTAAAAATTTAATTTAATTTAATAAAATTAAGAAAAACTGTTTATAATTATTACATATTATAATTTTAACTAAGGTCTCTCTGAAATTTTTGTTCCTAAATATTCTAGAAATACGTTGATGTAATTTCAAATTATTCCAGTAGTTTTATATGCTTAAACACGAAACCGACTAGTATAGGAAAGGCAATGTTTAAAATTATAAATGCAATAGTTATATCAATATATAACTTTGACAGACTATGCATTAATTAAAATAAATGTAATTGATAAATTATATGGCATTACAGAAATGTACTGGGGGAATTTGAGCTGAACCTGTTTGTCATTATGAGAATGGATATTCAGCGTAGGCTGAGGAGTGCCTCACTTTTTATTTGTGTTAACTTCGTTTTTTTTGTTTTCATATGCCTGTCGATACTTTCTTATCTCTATCTCTATATATTTCAAAAGGTCATTACAGAATTGTTGAAATTTTAGCAATTAACAGCTGACAAGGCAATTACCTTATAGAAGTTGCTTCTATGTGATAATCACAGCTAATAAATTAAAATTAAACACTAAAAAGTTAGCGTAACTATATTGAAAAGTTTATTGCTTATTTGTGTAAAAATAATTCAGGAATTTGAGAGTCAGTCCTAAAACATTATTACCAATACCTTGTAACATACTGTAAGATATCTTATTAATAGGATATTAGAAATTGCAACGGAAAGTTTATAGGAGCCATCCGCGCAAATAAGTCATTGCGCATACTGACATTTTTTAAGCAAAGAACAACTAAATCCACACCTATATTTTTTATCTAATTTAAAAAGAGCGTGTTTTGACTACGCAATATTAATAATTGTTTTTTGTTAACATACGTACAATCACTGATAAAAGTCATCGTACACCCATCTAAAAAGGGCTTATTTGAAAATAAACATATGATTTAGCAAAATAATATATTTGGTAAAAAAGACATGAAAAATAATAGACATTGCATAAAATAGAATATTATCTTTTTAAGGTGCTAAAATATAATAAAAATAGTAATTGGATCTCACAAGTGATTGTACACTAATGAAATATCTTGTATAAACCTAATGAAATAAAATTTAGCAATTCATCCGACATTTTTCTCGCCATGTTCGTTTTGTGATTCATTTTTTACTTATGGTATGTTTATTTACCTTTTATGCGAAACTGCACATGAGCATTCCGCAGTATAGCAACTTTACAAAACGGTTTGATAGCATCAGAAATTTACTGCGCCCAGGACGTCCATACAAATGAAGTAGTCAAAATCTGAAGTACTTTATAAAAGCAAAACGAAAATCTGAGAATAAGTACTACAATCATAGTCGTTCAAGTGGAATAGAACATGGTAATTACTTTTAGAGCAGAGTATATCGAACGAGTGCTCAGAAAAGTAGGGTATAATGGCCGTTTGGCTCGCAACAAACTTATGATTAGTGAATTACGTCGCGCGAAATGAAAAAATTTCTAATGATCTCCAAAATAAATGTGTTGAATTATGGAAATAGCGTACCTTTAATGACGAAAGTAAATTTAGTCTGTATGGTTCAAAAGGTGGAAGAAAAATCTAGTAAAAGCTATTTATAGCATTGTAATAGAAATTTATTTCCCATTGTGCAAGATGGCGAAGGAAACGGTTAAGTTTAGTAACTGGGGCGTGTTATTTAGTATTTGTGGATGCAACTATAGACAAAATTCTATATCTAGATACTCTAAAAGGCTGTTTGACAGTTAGTGCTGAAAAATTACACTTGGGAAATACGTAAGTCTTCCAGAAAAATCAAAATCGCAATCACAACTTCTAGATTGTACGTGAATAGCTATATTATAACGTGCCCATCTAATTTTTCATCCGACTCGCCAGATTTGAATCTCATAGGGCACGTATGGGACTACTTAAAAGATAAAATATAAAAACATACCAAAATCAAAAAATTATCGCTAATACGAACATTGCGAGAGTAATGTCATAAGGGTTAGCTCCTGTTGTGGAAGTTAATAGAAGCCTAATGAATTGTGAATTTTATTTAATAAGATTATACAAGATGTAGTAGGACCACTTTTGTAAGATGCAATTATTACTTTTATTCAATTTTATTAATTAATAAAGAAAAATATTCTTTTTTATATAATTCTTATTAATTTGTAGTGACTTTTTATTATACGAGTATAAAGATATTTTGTTGGGTTCAGTTGGGTGTATCAATACTTCTGTGAGTGCCTGTATATACAGATTCATTTTAGAAGTCATAGTCAAGACATCAAACTTACTGTTCAAACAATGGCAGCTAACTTCGGAAACTTATTAGAAAACGATGATTGAAACTGACGAATTATTTAAAAATAGTTTAAACAAAAGCATCGAGTTAGAGCAAATGTTAAAAGAATTGATATGTAACCTAAGAAAATGAAAGAATACTTCTCATAGTTAAACTATTATCCATTGAATATATGCTTAGATACACTTAGCAGATGAGGTAGGAAGGTTAACTTAAGGTACGACTTAGCCACATTAGCATGACTTTCAAGTTCCTGGCAGCAACCAACTTAAACATTTGTGTAGCAATGTGAAATCCCGTCACCAGCTAGCACAAGTCTACCTGTGAACTGTAAATAGATATCTCCTGACCTAAATCAAACTACTCAGTTTGCAGCTTCACAGTGGAATACCTCGATGTTATTTTAAAGACTAAGGAGACGCTCGTCAAAAGACGAAAAGGGAGATATATGTTAGAGCTGGACGAGCTATGCATCTTTGTTATGTTTCGCTGACGTAACATTATAATTTTTAACGAAATATAATTACTTATAATTCAATGACGTGTTTAAAGACGCGCTCAAGTTTAATAATAGGTACCTATTTCCGTTTAATTTATGCAAATGAAGTTAAAACGTTAGCTTTAGCACTTAAATCTTTGCTTCCTTCTGAGGAGCCTTGAATTTCACATATCTTAGGTTTAAGTTTACATTGTTCTTCTATTTTATTATATAAACCCTAATTCTAAATATTGAAAATAGTTTTAGAATTCTGCCTTCCAGTTCATGGGCTAGATATTGTTACCGTGATCTGCTTCATAATCTAACTTGTCGTATATGAACCTGTTCCTCTGATTTCCCCAAATCCGAGCCCTCAATATTTCCAAAGAAGTTCACCGGATAAACACAGAAAATGACGATTCAAGATAGAAACCGAACGCTTTTATACTTCCTCAGTTATTTGGCACAGTCATCCTAATATTTTGTGAGTCTCCAACTTAAACTACAGAAATGCGAAATAAACTTCATAAACAATAAATAAAGGAATTTGCTCACTACACTTGCCATGGTCAAAGAACGTTTTTGTAAGAATCGCCAAATTAAAACTAAAGGACAGTGGAAAATGTACATAAGCAATAGTCGTTTATAACCAGCTGATAACATGGTTAACAATATCATTAAGGTTTAAATTTAAAACATGCTTGGAGGTAAAATTTCCTTTAAGAAGTTTGTAGTTATGCCAATTTCGGCTTTGAATGAGATAGTACATGCGCTACATAATTTTGATTATTTGCAATTGTATAGCTTCCATCTTTCACATTGTTCTACTGACACTAATTTTGGTATTATTTAAATTATTTAGTGTATGTTAGTCCGATTTTGAAAGTTAAGTTGCTGTGACCGGCGACCGTTTGGTAATTGGTTCGAAACCAATATTTGTTTTTGATGTCTTTTGAATATTTTTCTTTTCAGTTCACTATAAATTTATTTATTTACCAGTAAATTAACTTTTATTTTTGTTGTTTGTGAATTGGTTTGCCATTGGAGTGATCTTATCCGGTATACTACCAAGTAAGATGGCCTCGAATATTTTTAATTGTAACGTGTTACATGTTCACTAATTGTTTGTCGTTTTTCAACAGAATCCAATCCTGTAGTTCGAACGTTAACTAATTACATTTAAGTTTTTTTCGTTAAAGTTTATTTCTTACGGTAGTACTTTGTACTTTTTGACCGTGGAACCGTGTTCTAAATATTTGAATTTCTAATTCTTACCTATTCTTAACAAATTGCAAAGATTCTTTAGTTGAATTTTACTCTGTCTGGTGTAGTGCTTATTTACATCGCGCTTACTGCATCTGTGAATTTACCAAACACTATTTCGCATCGGTAAATCGTTTTCCTTGGAATATTTATTAACATTTAGCCAATAAAGTTGCTTGGACTGCAACGACACGTCAAAGCATCTCAAGCATTTGAAGGCATGTTGCTCTGCCTATAATTGCTAGAGCTGAATTTAGTATTCATTATCTAACTGCATTTGGTCGGATATAAAACAAAATAAAACTTTACTAAGATTTTATTCAATACATCTACGTATGTATTTTTCTAAACTGTAAAATTGATTGATATACCCACAAAAGATATTTATTATTATTAAGACTAAATAATCAAGTATTGATTAATTTGATCAGCAATTAATAAAAACGTTGTTATTTGCAACTACAAATTTCCGTAGTTAAATCTGTGCAAACAAATTTAAATTGTTAAAACAACAAAAATTAGAATCTATACCTTTTTGATCACGTTATCTAATCTTATTATGACTGTTTTTTGTTTGTGGGATGTGTTAAATTTGAAATAGAGAAAGATAATAAATTATATTCTGACCTGATAATTTTATTACGGGTGGTTTGCATCTCAAGTTGTATTAAACAAAATAGTTTAAAATGATAAGTAAATATTGATAACAACATAAGAGCCCGAATAATCATGTTTCAAGCAGGGGTTTCAATATTTCTCAAATTGCAAGGCAATTGAACGTTACCGTCAGGATTAATAAATAAATACTTTGAATAACTAGATATAGAGGGTGAAGCTCATATCGATTCCATATATTCTATTCCGACCACACATTTTATTTTTCGTCACAATGAGTGAAATAGCTGTATTAAAATATATATGTTAACATACAACTTCGGTTTATATTTAAATCACACATAAAGAGTGATATGTAAAGTCTTTAAAATCCATCTTAATTGTCTTAAAAAATACCCCTAAAATATGCAAATAGTTTTGTCTCATTTCCCAATTAAACATCGACATTTTTCAAAATGTTAAAAATTCAATCTGTTGTTAATAGCTTAGTTTTCGGGTCTTCCTCTAAAGCATCAAATTTTGGGCACCATGTAATGCACAACGTGCTTTCCATTTGACGTTTATAGAAGAAAGTACTTTATTTTACAAGACTATTACATAGTAACCTTTCCTAGACCAGTAATTCCTTAATAAATGTTGCAAATGATTTATGATTTCGACGTCAACTCATTTGGGATATTTCTAAATGAGACAAAATGCTTAGTTAACAAATATAAAGCTACACATTTTTAAACATATTCAAATGCTACATTCATTTTAAATTTTATAAAAAAGTGCGTAGAAGTAAAGGCATCTATACAAATTAGTACCACAAGCTGATAGTGGGGAAAATTAAAATTTATGGTTTTATATTTTTTATCTCAGATTTTTAAGACAATAAAGAGGTTAAAAGATGATCAAATAATTTAAGAGATATCGTCAGCAATTGTCGTAAAAATGCTTTCAAAGGTAACAGATATATAAGAATTTAATTATTTTGCTTCCGTGCAATACCCTTAAAAATTTCCGATGAGTAATTAGATGACGTAATATTGGAAAATATTCAACCTACAAGAAAAAACCTCCTATTACCACTACAATATTAGTAAGAGAATAATATTCTAATCGTACAAAATACGACCAGTAATGAAACTAACTTTGCAAATCAAATGTCAATAAGAAATATTTTCCAATGCAATAAATAATTCATAATGCGTAAACCTCCACAATTTCTGCATTTCCAGCAGCAGATAGATAAACTTCGAGCATATTGATTACCAATCGTTCTGTAATTATTACTTTCTACCAAATGCAGTCTGTGATTGTAATAAAAGTACATATTCTAGTAACTGCGCTTGTTTTAAAATGTGAGTGTGCTAATATCGATAAGGTTACAGAGCATAAACCGGTTTGAACCTTAGGATGGGAATGGGCTTTTGGTTCTTGCTGTACATACATACAAATAATTTATTTTTAACTGTTTATATTTTTATCATCATTAGTGTTTTTATCCATTGCTCAAGATACTCAAGAATACGTATTTTCAATTAGGCAACGTTCTAAACATAGAAACATCTAAAAATATGATAGGACAACATACGACTATCTTAGTATTTTAGTTTTAATTTAAAGTTTTATAATTGACTTTTAATTTACAAACAAATAATTTATCAATTGAAAAATGGAAACAGAAATATAATATGCTTTTCAATATTTTGGAAACAATTGCAGTCACCCAACTAAATTAATTTTTATCCACCACTTCATTTTCGAGATATATCTTTCACAGAGACTCATTAGCAGACAGATCAACACGCACACACACATAGAGATAAAGCCACCCACGTATGCACAATAGCACACCCATGCGCAGGAATGCGCGAGCGCATACACACACACACACGCGCGCGCGCCACACACAAGCCCAAAAATACAAAAATACACATATACACATGCGCATTCACAGACCCACCCATCCACGTACGCACACCAGGACGTACATCCTCAGGTATGCAAATACACATAATCAAGCAATCATTTGCGCGCATGCACTGGTACGCGCATACATATGCAGACGTACGCACCCACGAGTACAGATCCCCACGCGCACCAGTGCACATATGTTTACATCCACACACAGACGCGCCCACATGCTCACACATGTAGACGCGCCATACGCGCTTGCAGGACAATCTCCGAAACAAGTTTTAAGAACCTAGGCAACCCTATAACTTGTGTATCGCCAACATTTAAAATTTTGGAAGGAAACAACACTTTCTCATGTACCTATATTTTATCTAGGGTATGAGAAAGTAAAAGTGGGGTTAAACGCTGCTGAAATCATAAAATAGAAAGGAAAGATATTTGCATAAAAGTTAAAATCTGAAAATTTTGTCAAAAGAAATATTACAGTCTATAAAACATTGTAGGTTTTTAACCGTGTACAAAGACTTTCTTCTATAAATTAGCATTTGTTTTGGAGCGTTTAACTTCATTTTCAGATGTAACTATAGCAGAGATTTCCTATATCATTATGGCGCTCTAAATTTTACCGCCTTGCATACCTACATATGGGGCACACTGAAGGAAACCATATATCTGCCAAACCCACGCAAAACTGTTCCCGCATTAGAAGAAAATTTACAGTCGTGTCGTGATGGAGTTACAATTAAAGTACATTGAAACACTTGACACTAATAATGGCCTGCTTATAACTTAAAATAATAGGGAAATTAAGAGAACCATATAGTAGTTCATCATTAAAGCGAATAACATTGAACAAATAATAAAACTATCAATAGACACTGGAAGTGAATGTAGAAAACAGTGATAAATATAAATCCCAAAACCTGTGCATCTCTTGGATTCAGAAAGCTGCGGGAAGAAAACGCGAGACACATTTAAAGGTCGCCATAATTGTAATCACCTCAGTCCATAAAATGTGGTTGAAATGAAATTTCCAGTATAACAGGTATTTCAATAATAGTTTTAAAATTATAAAACCAGTCGTTTATGGTTTTGAGCATTATTTTACAAGTATACTACTTTGTAAATTAATTAATAAAGAAGTACGGCATTAAATGCAATATAATTTTACCTATGTATCGTTAATTGCATTTCTAATACACCATGATAACAATATCTAGAATTACTAAAGTTCCATGTTTTAACATCAAAATCGAGGCACAGTTGACTTCCACATCCCATTAGGCTTTTCCAGTTTCTTCCGCTATTGGACAAAAGATATTTGATTGATGAAGAATTTTTAAGAAAATTTATATTGATACACGAAATCAATATTTGGCTAGCATGTTTGAAGTTACTGCCAGCTAGCGTCAACTTAAAAATACTTAGAAACATTAAGGGAGATTAATTAATTTAAATTCCTCTAAATTTAAAAAGTCTAACAGTATACGAGAATCATCTCATATTGTTTCTGGTTAGAACATGGAAAAGCAATTACAAATATTGCTATTCTTATGTTAGGTCCGGTTGCAGAACTAAATCCTAATCACTAGCGAAGCTTACGGAATAATTATTTCAGTCATGCATACATATCACAGATACGAATTAAACCCCACAGCTAACTACACGACCTTATCAAAAACTAAAAACTAACGATAGAGAAGAAATTAAAGATAAATCAAATGTATGTAATGCAAGTTGTAGAACTAATACTTGTAATTGTACTTATGTCGGAGTCACCAATAAAAGCTATAAAAAAGTAAGAGAATACCTTCAAGTAATAAAAATGAACAATATAATAACTAACAGGTTTATGGAGTTTTTACTATTGCATTTCACGTTTTCGCTTAAAATTTTCAGCAAACAAATTTCAGTCGTTTGGTCTGCAAGACCGGCAGATCTTTGATTTTGGGGTCATTAAAGGAAAGCTTATTTTTAAACAAAAGTCTGTGACAACTAGTCAACTGAAAGAATGAATTGCACAAACTGTAACATGTATTCCTGAACATTTACTTAGATCTCCTGTTTATAGTGTTGAAGAGCAGCTTCTACTTGTATAAGAAAATAGCTGGTGTACATACAACATTTTCGAAAAGGCTTATTTTTTAATAGATCCCTTTATTTCATATATTAAAACATCTTTTTCTTTTCGAAGTAGGTTGATTATCTATAAAATTGTAAGCAGATAATTTTAGTTCCTACTTTTGAAAGGACCTATGCATTTGCAGAACATAGTTTAAAATTTACCCACAATTTCAATACCGACTTAGAGTCCGCATTCCTACATTTAAATTGTAACTATAAAGTTAATTATATTCATGAAACTTTTGAAATTATCTAAATTCACCTTATATATTTCGAAATTAAATGTTTAGTAAGTAATCGCAACTTTTCATAATAGAAATAATATTTAAACTTTATTGAAATAAATATATCAAATGTAAATTAATATATAATTAACTAATCAAGATTTCCTAAACGTATTCATTACATAAAATATGCATATTATAAACTTCATCTAATTTTTATCCTCGTTACTATTTGTTATTTGAAAGTTGACAGATTTTGTACAAAATGTTCAGCAATTTATTTAAATTTAAAAAGGAGAACAAGGTAACATTTAGCGCAATCATTTCAAATTAATTTAATATGTCTTTAGTTCTAGCTAAAAGTAAGATTAGTTACTGCTTTAAAATTTAATAAAATGGATATTTGTAGTTAATATCAAATAAAGAATTTCGTTATTATAGTTTTGAATAATTTTTGGTATAATTTGAACTATAACATGTATTTAGGTAAGTCTTTGTAATTAATTATGCATTAGTGTTATTACTGCAATATTTCACATTTATAGTACCTACATGATGATGGCCTAATATTTTAGAAGACCGATACATGTACAGGTAGCTGCAATATTATATTGAATTATTATTAAACAATTTTGGAAATGCTTGATTTTTCATTTAACTAATTTGTGACTAGCAACTATTGGCGGTTTATTGCAGGTAACGCTACAGTGTTTACTTTATTTTAGAAAATAGGAAAGAGAAGAAATTATACATCGCTAGAGAATAACATATTGCTCAATTTAATTGTGAAAGTAAGTTTATAGTTTTTACTAATGTAATTATTATTGAAAATTATTTTAATATCTTTGAACTTTCAATATTTATTAATCATTTTAGCGTATGCCATTTATTAGTTTTATCTATCATAATAAAACTGTTTGTAAAATCACTGCATCCTTTGAAATATTCCTGTACATTCCTTATCGATCCCTACACCCATAAGGATATCATATATACTAAACAAAATGAAATGGAAACTTTGGAGCAGAAACATGATACGTGGCGGAGAATTGCAAATAACTTTAATACCACTTCCCAGAGAGGCCCAAGAAATAAGAGGCAATTCAAAAATTTTTTTGAACACGCGAGTTTCTGAAGAAGAAGGAAGTGGATCAAAATTATATAATTGCAATTTAGTATTTCTACTAATATTTGATGTCTGATTCAATTTATTACACATTATTTACAAAAGTCTATACACATACATATTCCTTTAGATTTGTTACAACAAACTTTAACTGCTTATTACTAATTTATAACTATACATTTTAATTCACGCCTTTATTATGGAATGGTTATTTACGACACAGGTATAGTAAAAGATAATACTGCGACCGAAAAGTCGAGTTGAACAACCGTTCGAGTATTGTAATACACGCATATGTTTACCGTACGAAAATCTTATAATCTACAGTTATAAAAGTAATTAGAGGAAAATGATTAAGGTATACGATGTTTCAAAATGTAATATCATATATCTATAATTATAATTTCATTGTATTTTATCGTAACACTTCAGCTCTAATGTGTCCAAAGTACCTTATAGCGATGCTCAAATGTATGTAAATGAAGGTACTACGATATGAAGATAAATACATGCATTATAACTAAATTACTCGAAACCTAGTTTCCCAAAATATTTATTTTTTATTTTTTTATAATATACCTACATATGTTTCGGTCACAAATACAGGACTATCCTCAGGGTGTATATTTTAAACGAGTAACATGAATGAAATTTAAGACGTCTAAAATATAGTACTTCAAACATCACAGTCGACTGTGATCTATAGTATTCTTCTGTTTGAAGTACTATATTTTAGACGTCTTAAATTTCATTCATGTTACTTGTTTAAAATATACACACCTGTATTTGTGACCGAAACATATGTAGGTATATTATAAAAGAATAAAAAATAAATATTTTGGGAAACTAGGTTTCGAGTAATTTAGTTATACTGAATTAATTGTTTCCCATTAGAGAATAATGGATCTCAACAAAAAATACATGCATATTTACCAATTCACCAATGGCCTATTTCAGGGCAGTTTTTACTTATAAATATACAGAAAATGTTTTTTTAATGGAAAGTATTTATCACTACCAGCCATGAAGATGAGGAACAACAAGTCTTTGTTACATAAGAGGCAATGGTGAGAAATAAATGATAAGGATAGAATATTCTTAAATTATATTCAATTTGATACTAATATATTAATAAAATAATCAAGAGGGTTGACAATGAACAACCATGGTAACAATTGCTTTTCAAAAACAACCATTCCGTATGTCTGAAGATTTGGAATTTACTTTAAGAAACTGGATTCCTACAGGAAGAACTGTACAGACCTGATGGAGGTCTTTACATCATACAGCACATGAAGAGGAGAAATTATTAGGCTTGTTGGAAGACAGGTTACAGTCGTTGTCTAATCCGTTTGATGACGGTGCGTTGTACTATGACATTATTTTACGAGTAGAATTTGTATTATCTAATAAGGTATACCTGTATGAGTAATTCAAGATGCTATGATTCTGAACCTCCATCTTCTCAAGTCACCTATTCAATCCTCATAGCTAGAGTACTACAAATTGCACATCTCCGATTTCTAGACGAAACCCTCCTGAAAAACACTAAACATGGAAATTTGAAACTAAATAACGTAGAGATATTAAGAAAAGTTTATTTTAGGAAAAGATTGTGAGCTGCAGATTATAATTCTAAAAAAAATAATTTAACTGGAAGAAAAATATTTTACTGTTTTGGATTTGAAAATAAAGAAAGATATTTGAAACATTTTTAAATTTATTGACTTGCTTTAATTTTATAATATTTGCTTCTGTTTTTGTGCTTATTTGTTTCTGAATAGGTCGTAATGTACTTCAAATTATCCAACGTTATCTTTCCAGTTATTTAATGTTCAGTTTTAATATTGAAAATTTATTTTGAATTATAATAGAACTATTACAAGTTTGCTCTGTTACTGTGCAATTTAAGGCCGTCTGTATGCTGTGCAAGTGTTCGCAGGTCCAGTTCACTATGAAAATACGATAATATAATATTAATTATACATTTATTAAGTTTTGATATACACAACTAGTTCACGAAATATTTTCAAGCATTTTTATAAGCACTTATGCATCTTTGAATTGGTTATAGAATTTTATTGTTAAATCTCAAGAAAATACTATGTTATATTAGTAGTAAAATCCCGTTGCAAACTTCTTTGAACAGAAAATTTCGCCAAATAGAATCTTCTAAAGTTGAAATTTAACTGCAGTTTTTAAATAAACATGGAAAAATTCGATCTTGGGTTCAGCTTACTACAAAGCTAAGTTATGTATATATTTTTCTAGAAAATAATTTAAAATCAATCATAATAAATTTCTTAATTTTGCACAATTAAGGAAACATACTCTCTGTTTATATCGTACCAACCTAAATCTTCTGCAATATCAAAATCTATTCCAAGCAGTTGATCACTCATCACTAGAGTAACGTTGTGCCAAACAATCTAAGTGGAAATTATGTAAAAATTGAAGTCCAGAGAAAGATTACTCCCAAAATAAACACCTGGGTATCTTCTCTTCGGGATTATAAGGAGTCGATCTACTCAGTTCCCAAGTATGCGATTGTGCCTAATTTTATCGTCCCTGTACAGATGTATAAAGTGTATGATGTGTTGAGAGAAAATATCTTTTGCAGTAACATCCTTGCCCTCGAGAGGGGTGTCAGTCCCATATATCCGTGCTTAAAATTTAATACTGCAAACAAAATTATGACATATGCACCTGTTACGTACGGTCCCGGGCCAGCGTTCAATAATATTTAAGATTTTCGATTCTGCATTGTCAACAATTTGTACTGGCAATAACATTTTTCGTTCGCGGCGCATATCTAAATTGTCTCCCAGAAAAGAAATCTTCACATCCGTGCAATTGATAGTACTAGCTATCGCAATCGCATCCTTGCTTTCTGTCTTTGAGACACCACTATAAAGTCCTTTGCATGAGAGAAATATTTGATTTGTGGATTTCTCTTATGCTATTACCTATTAAAACTAGAATGCCCCTGTTACATAAAACCCAGCAGTATTACATTGGTTTCTTGCATTTACAGTCATATTTATATTTCATTTCTTTTAAGTTCAATGATGTGACCAAAAAGCGTATACTCTTTTCCATAACTGGTTTTGGCTATCTGAAATCGTAAAATATATGCTCTCGCCCTGACCTATTCTCATCAAGGGTAGAATTTAAAACTATAATTAGTGGAAAGTTGAGTTCTTGTCCTAAACGCTCCTGAACCTGCAAGCTCAACTTGCACCAATCAAGTCACAGTCTAAAGCATTACCTTTACTTTTATTTTGTATTTATACTTTAGGGTAACTGTGCCCCTTTAAAATATGTTTGAAACATCACCTATGATAAAATAATCACTATGATAATAAATCAAAACATTAATGTAATAAATAAGGTAAAACAATTTGACAACTTTATATTAAAAATAATTTCTTAAATTATTATAATCTATGAGCATTATTTACCCTTATACGCCTATGAATTAATACTACACAATACAACTTTGATTTTAACCTATAAGAAGTTATATTTTAATAATTACAGTTAAATCTGTCTAATGTGGATACCCTTGGTATTGCCAAATGTGTCCACATTATAGAGATTTCCTTCTTTTAAAATATACGTATATGTAAAAAATATTAAATTAAAATAAATTTTATTTTAAGAAAACAATTATAATAATAGATACAATACATATACGCGTGTAAATACACATTTATAAACAACATTATTTGAAAAAATCACTAATTTTAGTTTGCTTGTGAGTAGGTATATATGTTAGCCTTGGAGCTATATTTGAAAGGATTGCACAACACTTATTAATTTTTCACTGTTTTTGTCAACGCAAAACATTTTTAAAGCATGAGTAATTGCTCGAGCGTCCTGTACATTGCCGATTTTAATGCATTCTATAGCTTCTTCATTAGGTCTGAAGAATCGTTCAGTTAAGTGGTGTTAATTTTTTATAATTTCGTGTGTCACATGAAATATCTGCAGTATACAAATTTGCATCACTTTCTGCGTATTGTTCCATTGTATGTATAGTATTTTTGGAAGCCTTTAATAGATTAGCGATGTCATCTTCGGGCTCACTTTCGAGGTCATGCTCAACAAGTGCACAAGTAAAACCAGCCTTTTTAAAACAATTTTTACTTGAAAACTCTGGAATGCCAGTCCATGGTTTTGATATCCAAGTGATTGCGTGGAAAATGTTTATACATTTTGCAAATGCCGCATTACTGTTGCAAGTTTTAGCTGATCCCACTAAATGTTTCAACATTAAACTACGATATCTCAATTTAAATTTTTTTATAAAGCTTTGATTGGTTGTAAAATTGAAGTCAAGTTTGCAGGAAACTGCATTAATTTCATATTATCCAGCTTAAAATTGGGTGCAACGCGGCATTGTCGATAAATAAAATTAATATTTTTTTCCGTTTCGCTTTGTGATCAAATTGGTATAGGCACTAGATTATAATTTCGTTAGTCATTCAAGATTTTATGTTAGCCTTCCATTGTATATTAAATTTTTCAGATAACAACCCTTTAAAGTAATTTTGACAAACTTTCCTATTACAGAAGGCTTTTCTTTCTCACCTACTATCCTTACACAAAACATTATGTAACAGTATTAATTATACCGTAAAGGAAAATCAAAGTTGGTAATCTGCGCCAGCTCGGTAGGATTCAGAAAATATGAAATTCCGTAGGGCGTGATACCTAAAATAGCTAATTGACACCAAAAAAATTCTAACAAAATAACAGAATCTATTATATGAGTTTCAAAACATATAACTTTCTTATTTCTTACTTATATATATATATTTATATATATAATTAAAGTTTAATATTTACTACTATTAGTAGAATTTGTTTCTTGTAAATTATTGGATCAGGTTTTATTTTTATAAAAAATACTTTATTTGCTAACGTTTTGGGGATTGATTTTATCGCTTCCGCAGAACTAAATAGAATAAAAATTAATATAACAGAAAAAGAATTAGTAAAATTTACACAAATTTCGCATCCTGGATAACAGTAAATGTCTATTTTTGATTATCAAAATCTATATTTAGCTTGAACTATTAGAGATATAAAGCAAAGTTAAGTATTAAATCCATTTCAGAATTTAATGTTTATTTATCGGAAGATATTTTAACCTACTATAGTAGATATTAATTTTTAATAATTATATAAAGAGAAAATATTTTAATGCAAAAATCTTACGTCCCGACTGAGGCTCGAACTCAGGTCTCTCGCTTACATGGCGAGTGCTCTACCATTGAGCTAACAGACCGCCGCTTCATTTGTGAACGGATTAACAATTAATAATTAATAACTAAAAATAGACACTTACTGTTATCCATGATGCGAAATTTGCGAAAATTGTAAGCTCATTCATACGGTTATATAATTAAATAGTCTAAGAATGAATTTCCAACTATTCAAAATGCTTTAATACTATAGAGGATTTTTCGTTCACGAATGAAGCGGCGCACTATGGGACAAAACCGTGTTTTCCTGATCAAAAATCAATAACTTTTTATTATTTATTGCCGGTAACTAAAAGTTTGGTCATATATAAAGGCATATATAATCTTCAAAATAATAAGAGTATATTTATAATAATCATTAATACAAGACCAATACAGCATAAGATATATTGCAAA
>JAHWXV010096309.1:0-10595 GCA_024586415.1 Phrixothrix hirtus
CTTATAAACATTTGACCCATTTATTAGACAATTTACATTTTATTTGATTTAGTTTGGAAAATTTTTTGCATTTTAAATAACGTTGAGTTAATATTTCGGTAAAGCTTTATAATCTGTTGCAAAAGTTGTTCTCTTACATAAATAGCGCTTAGAATTAAAAACTTTAGCGAAACCTTAACGCAACCTTATTCAGGAGAACGTTGAAATGGTGGGATAAACTTTAACATAAATGCCAGTGTAGTTCTAAATCAAAAAGAATATTTCCTTTGTAAAAATTCCTTGTCGTTTCCAAAAATAAAAAGCATTAAATAAAAGACAATTATTTGCGGTTGATGCAGAAATCGGTACTAAATCACCTACTAATGCTAACGGAGTGCCCTGATGCCTCTTGCTAAAAATTGGTTCATAACTAATAAGTTAAATTTAAATAAAACTAAACTATTGAAGTAATCTTCTGCTTAAAACCCGAATTAACGTCTTCTTTAAATAGAGCATACACTAAGTACCTTGGGATTATACTTGATCAAAGGCTAACTTGTTCCCAAAATGGTGACTGTCTTGCTAACAAACTAAGCAAAAACATTCTCCTTCTACGGAATCTCACTAATAATCTATCAGCGTTGGTATTTAGAACAGGCTATTATGCCCTAATACAATCCCATGCTGAATATGACATACTAACATATTAATAACGACTGTTCAAACTACAGCGTAAAGCTGTTAGAACTGTAGCAGGTTTAGGATACAGAAACAACTACATGTTTATCAGGCATCTTGCAAATTTTACGTCTACCAACAGCTTCTCATAAATGTTTGCGGGTTGCTCAGCGGGGGATTAGAGCTCATTTTAATAGTAATCTACTTGGTCAATGGTATTTATATTTCTAAGTATGTATACGTATACGATACAGTTAGATTAACTAACTGTGGTAGTCCCATTTAAAGAATGTTATCAAATATCGTTGCTATTAATGAAACAGTAAATATTGCAGATTCAATTATTTTATCTTAAATCTGATTGTCTCGAAAGTTCTTGATTTTATTTGCTGTAAAAGTTGGAATTATTGCCAATCCAAATTTTGTTATATTTTGTCATTTAATCTGTATATTTTAGTGAAAATTGCCAAGTCATTACAATGGAATTTATTAACTATAATACGAGTATAACCATAAATTATAAAATATTTATGTTAAATGTAACACAATATATTGTAGCGAATTACTTTAGTCAACGGTTATATTTGTCGAGGATATAACTTTTCCTTGTTTCCTTTTCGCGAATTTCAGTCGCAAACTCACATTTAAAGAGCTGGAACAATAATTGGTTTTATATATCTAACGTTGGAAAACCTACAAATAAAGAATATTTTAATTAAAACAGCAACAACTGAATTTTCAGTCACTTTTATGTAAAAAACTAAAAACCGCATTATATCTATATGACAAAAACACATGTTTTATTATATTAGAAAAATGATAAAACGATACGCAAAATACAATAATAAAGCTACACACTATTAAGCGTTTCGTTTAAAAATAAGAACACAGAAATCGTACTAATTGTTGCGGAAATGGAACCGTTAGAGTGTTTCTGAATGGCGACCATATCGATGACGTCATAGGCTTAACACAAATGACAATGGGCCAAAATGGTATGACGTATTTTAATGGAGATATGGCGTCATAATTTATAAGTTAGTGCCAACATCTTAAAACGATAGATTACATAACTTTTGTTACCTAAGCTCTAGTTACATTTTCGTGTAACGTGTGGTGTATGGTATGGTTACCAGCAATTTGTGTACGAATTTGCTGTAGTTGTCGTCAAGGTTATTTATTATATTTAATGCCTAAATATCAGAAACACCATTTATTATTATTAAATATCGTCGATAATAATCTTTCGCAATTGCAGAGTTTTGTTTACATGTTTTGCGATTAAGGGTATGACAACGTTGCGTGACGTTGTTACATAACACTTCTCTGTCGTTAAATCACAATAAAACCAAAAAGCCTATAATTACCATTTAACTAACAGTTATTTATAAGAATTGTCCTGTATTTCATTTACCGCCGCTTGCTATTTGGTTGGTCCTTCGAATTTATTTGAAATTGTATTTACACATCCTTTTGTAAATAAAAACCTTTTACATATTTTATATAAAATAAATACATATATTTAAAGGAACTTTATTTTATTTACTATGTTATAACGAATCTAAAAAATATAGAATTATCGTCAGTGTTGTCATATCTGTTATATAGCGTCAGTAATAATTCAATCTATTTCAAGTGATTCCATTTCTTAAAATAACATTTACGGTTAGATTTAGCTCTGCAAACAAATTTGACTTATCACAAAAGGCCGTATTCAGATACTCTATCAAATTGATGTTGTTTTGAAACAACTCGTTTGAAACGAGTAATTTAAATAATTTAAGTTTAATATGAACAATTACCATCTCACCTTTTCCAAATTATACAATTTTTAACATAGACCTCCTCTAAAATTTTCGATCTTGTTCAATTTTGTGCAAGCAAACTCCAATTTTATCCAACTATTCGTTTTAAATCGTTCATCAATCTTATCTAAGCATGCGCTCTTGTGTTCCATCGATTATTTGTGAATTTTTTGTTGTATCCTGTTCATATCTATTTTTACGTTATTAGCATATTGGGATAGTAAAACAAAACTCTAAAAATATTGTTTAATAATGAATTGAAAAGTGATTTGGACAATGGATCGAACAGGAAGTAGCAAGGATTAACAAGATTATACTCGAATAGCGGCGATTTTAACTATGACTTGGATAAAAAGAGGAAGAAAATGAGGAAGATATTCTAAATTAAAACTAAAGACTTTTTATTTAAATGATGATATGACGTCATAGTTGGTAATTTAGTGCTGATACCTTAAAACGTTACATTAAAATAAATTTTGTTTTAGTTTTGGTGGTGTTTTGCATTATTGCCAGCAATTTGTTTGTTAGTTTGGTTTTATCGAAATGGAAGTTATTAATTATTTTTTTATGTATAAATATTAGAAATACGATATATTATTGAATTTAAATAATGTCGACGACAATCTTTTTCAATTTCAGAATTATATCTACATGCTTCATGGATATGGTCATTGCAACATTAATGTGTTGTTGCTATACAGCGATTCTCTGGCGACATATCATCATTAAAACAAAAAGCCTACCTTTAGCTAAAAATAAATGATATAATTCATGTTGATTCTAGTTCATACATTCATCTATAGACTAGGTTAGGAGTTCTTTAATCGACGCAGATTTTTAACAACATATTTCCATGAATATCTTACTTCCAGTAGATAATTATAGTGCTGTTGGAAAAAAATTACCCTATGTTACACGGGATAAGTTTGATCACTTTGTAAAAGCTGGGGAATCTGCAACTTTCGAACTCAGGGGCACGAAAAATTCAGCACTGCATGGGTCGTGTTTTTTACCTCAATACGTGATAAATACCAAAATGTTAAACATTGCTTGATAATCTTTAATCCAAAGGTGTCAGTCATTAACTGTATCAAAGCTAATGGTGCTAGCTAGAATATTCGCCGACAGTCTAAAATACCAGGAACTTGCAAAGATGCATGTAAATTGAGTTAACATTGAGATTTAGAATTAATTTGGTAATTGTTTGCTTGATAGACGATTCATATGTTCACAAATTTAACATGTTAAATGCTTACTGTTTAAAATCCCTCACAAGTAGGGTCTACTAGACTTAATTGGTGTAGCGGTTAACATGTTCGCCTCTACACCCAAAGACGTGGGTTTAAACCCGATCGAGGTCAGTAAATTTTTGAGGGGGAAAAATAGATATTTATTTTCCCCTCTCATTTGGAGATGTGTTTACAATTATATTTGAATAACGTCACGTAGTTAACTTACATTCTTGAAAAATAAAGTACCTGCTGATGTCATTGTGTTTTTGACCGATTCATGAGTTGATTATAAATTATGGCTCTTACAGTCTGTCCTAACATCGTGACCTTTTATTTTCATCAATGAAACGAAATTGCGAAATTGAAAAGCATATTAAGTTTTGACAAAACTTATTGAACCACCTTCATATGTGTATTTAACTATCTAAAAAGGTTTTTGTAAAATCTTCAGCTTAAAATGAAAAAAAGCACTTTGTCTTTGTAAACGAAAACTTCTTGAAGGTTTATTTAAGTAAAAGACAATAACTTTCTCTCAAGGGATTTATATATAACATCCATAATTGTAATAGGAAAAGTTTTATAAGAAAATATAACATATTTAAGTAGCAAAAATTTTACATTTAATTTAATTTTGTTGATATTTGTTACTGTTAGGAACAGATTTTATTATAATAAAATTACGAATTATGTTCAACAATTTAATTACAATACATTAGTTAGTGATGAACATAAAATTTCATATTGTATGACAGTTTCAGAGCTTATCGTTTGTTCGCTGTTTGAGCAATAAAGACATGGACTTCTACTGAAATAAAACAACTCAAATGTTTGCTGAAAACGTGTACTAAAAGCAGAGCGTTTCAGGAAAATTAAGTTCCCTAGCATCCTATTTATGTGTTACTTTAAAAATTAATAGTGACATTTCCTTTTAGAGTGCTGATCCTATCGCAACAACTTTCTCTAAAAAGTTAGAGAAACAAGAATTGAATTTGAAGCACTGATTACGTTTAGTTCTTGTGCTATAAATTAACATTTTGCAAATATTTTGTTTAATAAACAACTGTCTTTGACGAACTTAAAGATAAAAAGAGATGAAAAATATAACATTATTTTATGTCAATCATTTACTAGACAACGAGCTCTAATTTTCCTTTACAAGGAAAACGGGCTGTTAAAGTCAAGGGAAGGATATTGAATGACATAAAGTCTCAACAAAATATTTCTAGTAAAATATGCATTTTATTAAACACCATCATTTAATAAAAAACTTATTAAATTTTTCGCCGTTTGGAATTTATGAACTGTCCAGAAAAAGGATTAATATTTTTTTATAGTATTATTAAATTTCAATTTCTAAAATATATTTTATTTTTTATTAGAGATTGATGTTTCCGAAAAATACATTATTGTTGATAAGCGAACTTTTTGATTAATTCGATATAAAAAGTATTTGTTTCTGACAAGATCATTGTATTTCGTACTACTATGGGTGGCAGCATTGAAAAATACTTCGTTCACTGTAAATGGCGTCACGTTACTAATGATACTAAGACAATTTATTAAAAGATATTGCAAGATAAATGAAGTTAAAAATTTGGAATTTAGAGGCGCAGGAAGCTGTGGAGGTTCAAAGTACTAAACATAAGCTTTTAGTTAAAGTTCCATGAGCTATTATCATATTTATTAGGTATTGACGTCAAAATCGATAGGTCACCACTAGTTCGAATTGTGGTGAATGAGAACCGAATCAATAGTTACTCAGATTGTACAAATACTTACGTATTGGTCCAAGTAATCTGTTAATTCGAGATGTACCTAAAACTATATTCACTAAATAAAACAGGTCAGATAAATAAAACGTTGGTATTAAGAAACTAATTTAATACTAAATTAAATAAATAGGTATTAAATACTAATATTTCATAAAATGTACTTTATATAATTATTAAAACAAACAACAGAGATGTATACGTTTTATGTTGACGATACACCAAGTCTATAAATAATTCCATAAACGCATTCCAAAAGTGTTAACGACGTATCTTGATGTGCTTTATATTTCCAAGTTGAAATTCCTATAACTCATGACTTATGTAAGTACATGCAGTAAAATATAATAACTTTGTAGTTGATAGTGCCGTATTAGGGGCGGATGGAAAATCCTGACCATTTTCTGTTTCCAAAATTTTACAATTACAGAAATATAGTGAAGAGAGATCGAGGATCAGTTCAATTTTGAATTCGTAATAAGTGTTCAAATACAACCTCTGGACTAAGGAATTTAGAATGATTCTTGCATTTCCAGCTTAAAAACTGATAAACCCCGGAATAATTATTTGATGCACTCAAAGGGGGTTAGTCACTTCCTGTTATCAGAACTCAAAATGACAGACTTAAGATGTTTCTAATTTTGCATCTTGTACTAATGTTGAACTCACTTCTCTTGCTTGGCAACGATCGGATGCCCGACGAGATCTCATGAAAACGCTTTTTCAAAGTCCCGAAGATCTTAAATGAAAATTGTTAAAATCTTATAAAGATGCTTGTAAGGAAAACATCTACGGAAAATGCTTCTTATGTTACTTCATCTTCAAATATTTAATGCTATTACAATTCTCAGAAGCTCGTGGAATTTTACGACAATGTAGCCGATTGCAGCAAAAAATGTCTACGATCCGCTTTAAAACAATATCATTTCTTTCACTATGATTAAAATTTAGAAGATGCATTTAGAAATGTTTGTTTTCGTGGCCGAGGCTACAGGTTATAGAAGTTCGTTTTATCATAATCTTTTCACGTATCATGGATATTTCACCATTCCAAGTCAAAAGGTGCTGCAATCTTCAGTAGGGATTTTTACGTACCTAATATTATAATGATAAGTGTCCTTTAAGCATAGAGGAAGACATTCTAACCTTATTCAATAAAAATTTAATTTATACTATAAGATTGTCTAAAAGAATGATGAATTCACCAAGAATCGAAATATTATTTAGAATAACACGAGATAGATGCACAGCCAGTACTAAAAACTTACAAACGTTTTACAGTATATTTACTAAAGGATACTCTAATATTCGCATACTTATAAAACAGGATTTAGAAAATTTGAATTTAATTTACTGATAATTTACAAGGTATCCTTCGGCGGCATTCACAGCGTGATTTTAAATCCACCGATAAACTTTAACATGGTATTATACAGGCATAACCACGTCAATTAACAGGAAAATCGTATAAAATAGAATACTTTTATGGAAGAACTTGAAAATGTCCACAGTTTGAGAACTGCCAGAAATGAATTTTGTCTAGACACAATCCAGCTTCTACTACGTATCGCAGAGTAAATAACCTGTTCAATAATACCTAATTACTGTATTTGTTTATTTAAGTAAAACTAACCTACCGCAATATACAAATGACCTACAATGTTATTCCTTCGTATTTATAGAGACAAGATTGAACATTTAATATTCATTTGAACACGTTCATATTGAAATTTTTATAAGTACCATAATTTTGATAATTTACTGTTCGGACAATTTTAATTTTTAAAATTGTAAAGGATTTTTCATTGTTATAAGACATACTTTTATGATTACGTGTACGATTTTAAATTACACTGAATGTAGGTCTTATAAACGCAAAATCAAAGCACTTGAACTGCATTTGTTCCGTGTATTATATTCAGAATCATAGAATATTTTCCTTGCAATTTAAAATAAGATAAATAAAATGCGAACTGAAGCACTTACCTTTTTCAATATTGGTTAATCTTTTCATTATTACACAAACACGAAATTAAACTTAAAACTAAGTATAATTATATTAATAAACACACAAAACTGGAAATTATTACACTTCAGTAACGAAAAAACTAAGACACTATTGTTCAAAAGCGTGTGATAAATCACAAAAAAACTGAAAATTTAACTTTACATACGACTTTTGTAAGTGAACGCAGAGCTATAAATGAAATTAATATTCCTGATTTTATGATTTTAGAATGCGTAATAGTGCTTGTTGCGCTTATAGTTTATTCACTTAAAATGACACATTCAGTTGTTCGATATTGCAGTGGCGTTCCAACAATTTTTCCGCTTTATTTTAAAAGCGATTTTTATTTGAAACGGCTAGAAATTTATTAAAAAGGGTTTTTTCTCTTGATTTATTGTTTTATTGCTTTGTTCTAAGTAAACGAGCTTGAAAGGAAAAGACTATTCAACATTTGAAAATGTTTTGCACTGGATTTTGTACACTATGGGGGTACTTGATTGTAATTGTGGGAATTAATGCATTTTAAATCGGTTTAGTCTAATAGGATGTTACGTTGTCATAATTTTTCGGCCACCCTGTATAATGAGCAGAAATTATATTTAACTTATTTCTCAGTTTACTACAAAGAATTAATTTAAATGTCTTTTTTCAAACTTTTCGAAACCAGTGCAAATAGATATTCATTTATTACATTCAAGAAGAGTAGAATGCTGACAGCATTGATAGTACAACAAATACAAGTGTATTTAAAAAATTATATTTTTTTAACCATTTGACGTGTAATTCAATATAAAATTTACGTTTTTAAAACACCATTAAGCGATTGTTTTCTACATTTTCTATTCATTAAATTTGGTAGTCAGTCGAGGCCTTGATAACTTAACAGGCTGGCGGGTCACTTCACTATTTGCAGTATGAGTCAGTCTGAGTAGGTTAATTTTTGCATTAGTTACATTGTATAAGCACAATAAAACATACGTTAATTACATTTTGCAATAAGTTTTATTAAGATGTTAATGTTATTTTACGTTAATTTACAAGATTTTAGAGAAAAATTATGTTTTCCCGTTGACTTTTGTAAATGTGCGATTACTTTAAATACCATTATTCAGCACGCTTTGAATCTAACAGCCTTTATATTGCTAACAAATTATTCCAAAAAGAAAAATAATGTCAAATTGTATAACATAAAAGCGTGATTATTTTAAATATATCTAGTCACTGTCATATTTGAGCGTATACCTAAGATTCTCTCAAAAATAATCAGCAATATGAAAACAACGGGTATTAATTTATTTCGTTTTTCCGGTTATTTCTAAAACACCCCATACACGGTAAAGTATGTTCAAAAATTATTTTCATCATATTAAATAAATGAATTTATGCGTCGCCATGGAATATTTTAGTAGTACCTACATATTATTTTCAAGCAAGTAAATTTAATAGCATTAAAGTTATTTAAAATAATAATTTACTAACTGAACATAATAATTGTTTTCAGGGCAACCCTTAAAATTAATCAATTTTTGATACTTTATTTACAAGGAATTTTAACGGGATGTCCATAATTTAAACGTCCTTGATGTTAAAATGTATCTGCGTATGCTATTAAATTTTGTTCTTTTCTTGGTTTTGTTTTGTATTCTTATTTCTGTGCAATTGATATTATATTATGCAGTAATAAAAATTGTTACTATATTTCAAAACAAATATATTTAGTCCGTTGTCATTTAACGGGCGGTAAGAATTATCTTCTCAACGTGAGTCACCATTCAGTATCTACTAGTCTGCTAAACTATAGATTGTTGTCTTCGAATCAATTTTATGGAAATCTAAAATTAAACACCTTTTAAATATAGAAACATTTTTAATTGTTACAGACTTGTAGGTAGACTAATTTCTTTAGAATCTAACAACCCAACGAAAATATTTTAATAAACATTGCGTTCAAGTATTAAAGTCTGTTCAAGAATTGACTGGATTGTTTCATAGGGAAACAGTTGACACAACCTTTGGAAATTTTAGTATTATTAAGATAATTTTCCAAATCCGAGATTTGATTAAACTACATCCAGAGTTTAAAATGATAAACACATTTCCTAAATATTGTTAAAGCAAAGCAGGATACTAATACTTATTACAGAGTATCGGTGAAACTATATTTTTAATTGTTAAATAAAGTACATATTCTTTGTTATATTTACTTTTTCTCTGAAAATGGATTGTTTTGCTGTGAATCCAGTGGTAAATTTGAAGTCAAAAAAAACATAAAATTTTGTTTCTTTTTTGAAAGACTATCTGACAACGCACATCAGACTTTATACATTTGAGTGGAACGAGATCATTATAAGTTTGTTAAAGTTTGTTTGTTTTTCCTTTCTTATTAATGAAATTTATTATTGGGAAACTTCAATGTATTCATTGATTCATTTGTTAAATATTTTCGCATTCCTTTTAGAAATAATAATTTAGATCTGATTATTATTTTATTTAAATATGATTGTTTATCAAAAAACTTGAAATAGATAAAAACATTAAGTTTATAGCAATTTTATTTAAAACAGTAGCATTTATAGCAATAGTAATAATTTTTAAATTTTGGATTACATAATAAAATCATTTGGTATTTATCATCTAAGGTTAAAGTTTTGTGCCAAAATAGGTGACTAGGTGACCCTCAAAGCACGCACTTGGGTTCAATATAATCTCGTAATATGTTTTTGAACCTAAAGCTGTCGTTAATTTTGCAATAATCGAAGTGCATGACATGCAGTAGACTTGCTACACGACAGCGTTTGTTATTTAGAAGCGTTACAGCACACTGTTCCGTAAAGAAATTTTAATCTGCGGTATTAAACGACATTACCGAGAGTTAACTAAGCCCTTCCTAGCTGATCTCCCTATTAAACTTATAAATACAATGTAACACGGATCTCAAACAAATTGGAAAGAAATCCATTGTTTTGTTTATTTTGTTTTTGATATTTCTGCTAATAAAGATACATATTAAATGTCCATATATATATATATAAAGATTTCTGTATATTTTAGGTATTTAAAAATATTTTTAGAAAAATTCATTCCCTGACTGGGGTTTGAACCCAGGACCCTTGGATTTACGCGC
>JAHWXV010096314.1:0-20305 GCA_024586415.1 Phrixothrix hirtus
ATTAAAAAGAGCATCTAAATATTTAGTAATCAAAACCAAAAACTATTAAAATATTAAATATTAAAAAGACATTTCAATTTAATAATGTCATTAGTTTGATTTGGTTTTGTTTTTTTAATTATAAACCATAATTTAAACATTTTAAGGTCAAATTATATAAATATTTAAACATTATAAAATGCATTATTTTTATAGAAATTTATCTTGCCATGCTACTTTTCCTTTATCACAAAAGTACTCTTTATACGCGTCTCGGCAATCTTTAGCTTGTTGTGGTACGTTTCGAGTGGAGCTCTATTGTAATCCGTTAATAAGAATTGTCTCATGCCTCCATTCTTCTTCAATCACATTTCCGGATTCTAAATCTTCTAGGTCAGTTGAGCCAGGAGCCATGTAGTTTCCCTGAGAATGTTGTAAAAAATTGTGAAGAACGCAAGCAGCTATAACAACGATCTATTTTTTCTGGTTTCATGTTTATTTCTGTGTGAAATATTCTAAAGCGGTTGGTTATGATACCAAATGCATTTTCCACTGTTCGTGTTGCTATAAATAAACGATAGTTAAAAATAAGCTGAGGAACAGTTAGATTCTTCGACGAATATGATTTTAATAAATACTTTTGCAAAGCAAATGCATTATATCCTATGAAAACCAAATTAAAATTCTCTGTAGTGCTTTACGTATCAGAAATTTAGCCGATTTTGTTGCAGTCGATCGTAGAAATCAGTAGTTTCTGTAACTCCTCCATCCGATACTCGTCCATTGCAACTAACATTGACACAAATAAATTCGTAATTTGCATTAACGATCCCCATTAATACTGTACTAATAAAGTATTCTTTATAGTTATAAAAAAATGATTCGATATTTTTCGATTTCACAATTTTCACGCGTTGGCTGTCCACTGCACCTACACAGTTTAAAAAGTGCCATCTTTGTTCAAAATCCTTGCTGATTTGAAGCCAATGCTTCTGTTGTTTTTGGAAACTGTGAACATAGAATGCAAATATAATAGTATATTATTCGGCGAGTGGCTGCAATTGAATTTCAACGGCGATAGCGAGTGCAGAAAAAATGCTCGAGCCAGTGAAATTTATAGTATTTATAGATCTAGCTGTCGCTCATTTTTGCTTTTTGTAAAACCTTTTAGTCACAGTACACAATGTCTTCTAGAGATTGAAGTAAAATTTCAACCACTACGATCGATGCAAATATTACACATTTCTATAGTGACGAGTAGGAAAAATAAATACCTAAATAAGTATTTCAATTCCTAGGTCAACGGCAGCCAGGCCGAGGTATCGGTGAGTCCAATTTTTGACGTAGTACATGATGAATCAAATATATCCGTTCATCTGTATCAGCAGGAACCCCATCGAGACTCTCTATCACTAGCAAGACCGGTTCCATAAATAAAAAAATTAAACAGATGATGAATTCAATGCTATTGGTGCAACCGTGGCGTATAAATTAATAAGAATGGAATATTGCTGAATATTTGCTGAACCAGGATTTGTATTACGGTGTCACTAATAGATTGGAAAATACAACATATATATGTTTTCCACCCAAGCCACCGAACACTTATCACTCTCAGTACAATGTACCAACACCTACATCAAGCGTTGGACAACATAATCTTGAATATAGGGGACACATCGGCAAAAAACACTTCATACAATTTATTTTCAAACCCTAATAACTGAAACAATGAGTTGCAAGGCTTTATGAGTTTATTTTACGTTCATTTTTACGTTTTATATTTTGGAAAAGTGTTATGCTCTCAGTAGTTTGCTTTTAGTTCAAAATACATTTAAATAGATATTTTTCTTAGCTTCATGTAACTGCTTTTTAGGACCTTGTATATAGTTTTGCAGGTTTCTGGAATGATGACTCTTAAAGCTTGAGGTGAAATAGCTGTAGTGAACTTCATGTCTTGTAAACTTCGTCCAGTTGCTAAAAACCTTAGGGTTGCAATTAATCTCTCTTCGGCGCTAATAGCACATCTCGTTCTTGTATCTTGCTTTTTAATTAATGGATTCACTAAATTTAGTAAAATTTGAAAAGCCCTTTTCTTTTTCTGCCCTATTTTTATGATTATTAATAATGCACAAATCTTTTTTTGTGAGAAACGCATACTCTGTACACACACGCGCTCGCGCACACACACGCGCGCACACACACGCGCGCGCGCGCACACACACACAGTTTTCAAATCGAACTGAAAACGTTGAAACCGAGACCTGCATTTCAATCCTTTGTGTATATGGTGACTGCTCCGATATTCTAAAGGCTCTTAGCTGCGACAATTTATCCCTCAGTTATCAAACTGATCTAATGTATGTTAGTTTCAGATCATTAACTTCAGCCCTGGTCTGACAACTATGGCCTCTCCAATACCGACAAGTGAATAGCCACCTTAAGATCCTGTAGCCCCTATTAGCTTCATTTATTTATTTTACCATTTGAGTTTATGAACTATTTAAATTTTCGCTGCTTAATATGTCAACCTAATAACATCCTCATATATCTTGTATTGTCCCGTTAAATGTTAATTTGCCTTTGTGTAATGTTTAAATTAAACTTTTATTGCGTTAATTAAGTTTGTTCAGATATTATGCAGCTTTTATTACTAATAACTCGAAGTCGAGAAGGGTCAGGTTATAACGGACATGTGTTAAACGAGTAATAGTTAGCTATTTTAAACTTAACCTTTATTACCAGTTTTCCAAAAAATATTTATAGAATTTGACTGCCAGTAATGAAGACTATTTTTTGCAGAATTATACTCATTTGAATATTATTATTTACAGAATGTACAGCCTATTTACTAAGATATAGTTTATTAGGAATCGATATGCAACCGTATTTGTATTCCAGATTTCAAGGGACTTCCCAGCTATTTACATAATGCTGTATAATTAGCTAGTAGCTTTTAATTAGCTTGTCACTTAAAGATAAGAATACAAATGGTAATGCAAATTATCTATTATCCTTAATGACATTTATCTTCTTATTGAACTTGAAAATGTTTGATATTGCGGTACAGGGTGATATAACTGATATTGTGTAATAATTCGTTTTAATGTACAGTTCCAATTAATATTAGTTAGCGAACAGGATATTTGAATATCAAAAGGGAATACAAATATTAGATTTCCTTATATGTTAGCGAGCTCTTTATTCAATTATTATACAGTAATTTGATTTGGTTCGTGGACGTTACCAGACAACTTTTTAATTACTATACTTTGTACCATGTCGTTTTTACGAAATGCACATCAGAATTACGTCGCGATTAAGTTTTTCAATTATTCGGTTCTGGGAATAAAGAATTCGGTAAACGCACCAAAAACTTTTGTTTTCTAAAAGTATGAAATGTGTATTTTAAATACAATTTCAAAAGTATTCTCAGAATGCATCAATGTTTTGCGCAATAATTTTCATGACTGAAGTAAAACATCGACATCTATTCCCAAGAATATTGTACAAATTAAAGTGTTTTATTTCTTCGTTCTTGCTATTCAAATAAAAATCTGGGTCTCGATCCTCGGAACTAATTATAAAAATCTAGTATTTAGTACCGATTTCTAGTTGAGATGGTAAGTAATGATGTTATTTTCGTCGAAGTTTGCGAACTAAACGTTCAACATTATCACAATTTCCATTAACCTTTAAAATTTGAACATTTCAATCAAAATATTTTTAGGATTATTATTACATTAAAGAGGCATGCTTCGTATTATGTATTGTCTAAATAAAACCGTGTCTACTATTCACAGGATACACCTGCTTTATATAAGTATATTCTAATAAGTTCAAAAATTAGATTTTATAAATTGTACAAACACCTCATAAGGACTTTGATATGGGGCAACAAAAATTGATTATGCAACACGAATCAAACTTAGCTGGTTCTTTTTACACTGTTGAAATTGTTTCTATGAAAGTACGCAATTAATAACGTACTTATTACACAATATTGACTTTATAGACTTACAGCGCTATTTGTAAACAGTAAGTATCAATTTCGAATGAACAAAAGATTTTCCATACCAGACCCCTTGATGGCATTTGGATCAATGTAGATCTGCAATTGGCTGTACATATATTCGTAATAATGACAGGTTCAATTTTTATTGGCCCCGCTATACCTGCAATTTATTAATTTTAACGCGAACAAATTAAAGCCGAAATATGCTTCATCGACTTTAATCCAACAATTTGCTAATTAATTTTGTATATTTATAATGTTATAAGATAAATTCTTGGACTGAATTTATTCGAGATCTTTAATATATTAGTTCTAACTAATAAAATAATATGAATCAGCAAATGTCACAAAATATGGGTAGCAACTTAAATCTTAACGTTATTGCTATTTTAATGGCTCGTTTTTATAGTTGTGTTCCGGAATCCTATAATTAATATTAATATTTGCCAAACATAATTAATGTTAACATTTTATGATAGATTATTAAGATAATTATCTTGATTTTAATAGGTTAGCAGAAAAAACAAATTTTATTTCAAATTATAGAAAGATGTCTAATTAACGAACCGTTTACAGTGTGCTTGATTTGCATTATTCAGGTTAGGAGACATTAATTGGCGTAAGATAAATCATCCTCTGCAAACTTTGCCTTTATTGAAACGAAGTAAAATTACAATTAAGCGGCTCTAAATGACGTAAATATCTCTTGATTACATAAAATTTGCATTGTGACGAATGTTAGCACACGACGTGCTATTTTAAAGCAGTGCTAATTGTACAATTATGATTTCAAATCAAGTATCTGGCGATTTTATAGCAAAAATTAGGAGTTAAAAGCAAAATTATTATTCTCAACACTTTTGGTGTAGTATGTATCATATAACGAAGACACTTGTTGAAAACTACATTTTAAAATAGTATTGAAAATCACCCAATACAGAAAATTAAAAAATAAGCATTGACACAGTTATAAAACGCTAGGTATCTTCGCCATTTATGAGAAAAATGCCTTAAGAAAATAAAATGTACCAATCGTTTAATGTTACTTGGTAGAGCAGGTACTTGAGTATGCGTAAATAACAGGCGTTTTTGGATCGAAAACTATGTCAAAAATTGGGTTCGCTCCAAGGTATTTTCTGAACCTAAAAAGTCATCACTCAGCATCTATTCGCTAATAAAGCAACTTCTAATGCTCATGAACCACCGAAATGTGGATAAAGTAGTTCCATAAGCTATTCCAAATGCAAGTATAGTGATAGGACGTTCACATGTCACAGTGTCCGATCCAAAACTTTCGTCCAAAGTTTCGGCCAAGGTGTCGCATAAAGATGTTAAAGTATCGTAAGGATAAAGAGAATTATGCGAGGGCTGAGTATCCAAAAGTTTTAGTAGAACGATTGAATCGCGCTATGCAAGTATAAAATTTATTTTAGATTTCATTCTATCTGAAAGTAATGCGTAAAGTTGTTAATACGCTTACAAGTCATAATGTAACAGTGTATCTTGTTATAGAAAATTGCGAAGTATGACAATTAAATAAAATCATTTCCTTATGAAACAAATATGTTTCACAAATAATGGGAACTACGCCTAGACCATTCCACACTAGTCACTTTATAACGAGTCATATTTACGCGAATGATTCTTGCGGTTTTGCAAATAGCTGTAATGGTCGTCTAACTGATCAAAGTCTCCTTTTAACGCATATTTCATCTAGATAATTAAAAATCAGTCATGGGAAGAGATCGTCGTTTCAGGGATCTAAGGGTTTTAGAATTAGCATTGTGGCTAGATACTCGTGTACAAGCAATGTCAAAGGTTGTAAATCCCAAATCTCACCAGTCTGCGTTTTAAACGGTTTAAAATGTCATAACCATATGTTGAATTAACTTTCTACAAAATAATCGGATTTTAGCTTTCATATCATAGTCTTTTGGCCAATTCTCTTCTACCGCTCACCGCTTATTCTATCTATAGATTTTAGGATAATACTGGAAGATGCATATTATCCTCAGTAGCTACTCACTTAATTCGGCCGCATCTCTTTCAATGTATTTTGTCCAACCAATCTTGAAAAATCCGAAGACACTACGCTTTTTGCTTTTGCAGCTAAAATGTTGTGAAAACTTTTCGCAAAAGGCTGTATGGGACATGGTTTGAACAACTTTTTAAGCTTTGTTGCTAACAACTAAGGCGTGATTGATGCATACAAACCGTCCGCAATCGTTTTTACTCTTGTGGCTTACAACCGATACCCTACTGTCAGTTCCCACAGAACTTGTTAAAGTGTAATTGCGACGCAAAATCCGATTTGCAACAAATCTATGTGTCTTACAATACCGCGAGTTTTAACAAATATTAGTATGATAAAGCATTGTAAAAGACATTAAGAAGTGAGTGAGCCCGAAATAATTTCAAGTAAATATTAGTCGTTAAACCAAGTGTATATAAAAAATTAATTGTAGTAGATAAGAACAATTCAATAAATATAACAAAATATTATGCAATAACCGAAAATTCAATTAAATGTTCAAATACAAATCAGAAAATTTGCAACCGAAATAATTAAGCTAATAGAAGCAAAATTAAAATCCATACGTAATTAACTAATGCATATTAAGAGGAATTGCACAATATTTGGCAACCTATAAATTGTTAAAGAAAGCATGCATGTGATACGCTTATCAAATAGTGTAACAATGAATAAGCGTTATCAAACAACGTTTGAGAAACAGAGAACGACACAAACAAATTCTGTATAAAAGAACGAAGCTTTCAGTGAACAAGGATGAGTACAACTCCGGCCGTGAAACCGTAAAGACTTCGATATATACTTCCCGTACGCCCGAAGTAGCACGAGGAGACTGCACAGTTAGCTTCACCGAGGCCCGGATTTGCATCGGGAGCCCCGGCCTTCACGCGCTCGATGCAGTGCAATCTCCGAAAAAAATTTTATTGTATTTAGAAAGCGCTGTGTTAAATCGCCAAGAACACAAACCGTCCGCTTCGATTTAATTGTATTATAAACCGTCAACGCAGTGTCTGCAACTCTAAACTCATTCAGAAATCCGTAAGGGTAGAACATCCCTGTTGAATACCCGTTCATAAATAACTTACTGTTGGAACCACCTGAGTTGTCTCTGTAGCGAGCTGTTCCCGACAATAAGATTGAACTAGTGCTCTCACGGTTTGTGTTGATTCTGTAGCGGAGGTATAAACGTCGGCGTCACTAGGACTTGCCTCAAGTGTAAACGTCAGTCATCCCTGTGTTGCTCTGGTATCGGGGGATCGCCAGATGCTCACAACTTCTTCTTATGATATTTTATTTCGTCGTGTGGCATCTATCGCGGACAAGATAAAAATATCATTGACCGAACCGCATAATTCATGTTCACGAGTGTCGTCTGTCCGCCAGCGACGTGACCTCACTCCCTTCCCGAAAGATACTGAACTTGTATATTAGAAGTATCAGGCGAACAGAAAAGTTCGAACGGACGAATAGAATTTCTAGCGAGGCTACAAAGCGACGTGCCGCACTTATTAATAACTAATCTCACGTCGCGGTGCGTGCGCTTACACTTCGAAGCTTTCGTTCGTATGAAACCGAAATTGTATTCATATATAATTATTAATTATAGCCTCCTGTAAATATGTAGTGAATATCTGAAGCGTTAATTTAAATCATTTGTATATATTTTTTGTCCATCATTGAGAATAAACTTACTTTTGAACGTTTACACCTCTTGTCATTGCTGCCGAATACAATTCTTAAATCCCCAATTACCGAAAGATCGTTTTGCATAAGCAGTCCGACCGCTCTTAGCGGTCGCTCCGTTTTAACACTTAACTTTCTTAAATTTAGGATAGCCAGTAGCGAAGCCTTGCCGAAGGGAACTTCAACGTCCACTAAAACCAACCATTCGACCCGACCAATCTAGACCTGAACCTATGAGAAAACCTAACTACTAAAATATAAATAGTTTTTCTCAATCTCGTAACACGAAGAAACCACTTTGAACCATTACACTGCTATTTTTGAAACAAGCGCATTACGTTCTCTCCTACATTTTTATCGTCCACTTCTGGAACAATATACAGAAGTGACAATTCTTATACTTTCATAACTCGAAAACAATGAATACTAACAATGGAACACTTACTATGTACACGCAGCTTTGATTGCAGAGGTGAGCCTCGACTTTGTGCTTACTTCAGTGTTACTATATGCAACAATAAAGCAAAAGTCTCCTTAATTAGATGTTGTATCTAATGTACTTAGGTTTATGAAACAACCTACTACACTCTCTGTAAAAAACGAAACAATGATTTATTTATGTAGGCTCATACCTATATATTAACTTGTACAGCGCGAAACACTTGGAAACATCTCAGGCTATACCTGTCGAGCCTTCAACCACGATCGGCAAAGCTATAGTAGATCGGGGTCGTGAATCGTCGCTAACATACCCTGTTGAACACTATATAAGTACATCAAGTTGAGAAGTGCGAGTGCCATTGTCTTTTTTAATCTACTTCCAGGCGTCTTACGGAAAACGCCCTGCGTATCGGATGTTCACAAGCTTACCTTTTAGTATAGAGATAGGCCCTATTTCGGAACTGCAGTTGTCTAGTTGTCTATGCTGTGACACAGGCTAAACTGATAACAACGCATGTGGCAACTAAAATTACGAGTGTTCAACCACCGCCGGAAAAACTGCAGTGGAGCGGGTCGTGGTTCAGCGTACTTTCAAGATGTTAGTGACCTACCTTGAAAGTGGAGACAGACACCGTAATGGTACTGCACATACGAGATAGAACTGAAAAGAAGATATACTAAACTAAAAATGCTCACTATTTAGGGCGGCTCTGTATATTGCGAAGTGCTAAGCTTATTATAAAATCAGGAGTAAGGCCCTCTTTCTTGTAAATAACTGATCTAGGTATTTATTTAACAAAAATTGAGTGAAAGATTAACTGATGCCGTTGATACTCCCTGTATATTGAAAGTGATATGGATTGTCTATAAGACTTCAATTTCAATTAATGTGGTACAAAATTCAGAATGTGTTTTACTTGACATAAATGATTTAAAAACTTACTGATAAAGTTAATAGCAAATACTGTTGTTATGAACGTTTTAAATTTGACGTGAAACAAATGCTTTCTAACTTCTTGGTGAATGACAAATTTCGGGATTAGAATAAAATTTTGTTAGACGCACACTGTATAATTATAACAGCAGTTTTGTTGTTCAAATAAAAACACTAATTGAGCACGAGACACGTTATATAATTAATTATTCACTTTTCACATTTATACAAGTCAGAATAAAATTCGACGATAAATCAAGTATTTCTTAAAAATATTTAACAACAATTCGACATTAGCCAATGCAATCGAGGTTCGCATTTATTTGTGAAACAAAATCGAAAGTGGTTTAAGACTACTTTGAAGAACAAACATTACTTGCGTTAGCGACATTCAAGTACATAATTATCTTATATACAAAGGAAAAGGAATCATATGTTTCGTGGGTATCCCGTATGAAAGTATTCCATAAAACAAATTAATTTACTACAACCTACTAGTTTAACTAATTAGGACAACAAGATGTTAACTTATTAAAATTAATAGTCTAGATTTATAATACACCAAATTGTTCGTTGGAACGTTTAATGGTGAAAGTTTAAAACTCATTTATTTCGTACCAAAGAAATTATAGGTGTCTTACGTGTAATTTCTCTGATTTCATAATACAACAGATCGGGAAATCAACGCCCCTTTTATCACGTGACAGTAATGAAAAATTTAATTTTGGCAACAATTACTTGTGTATACGGTAAGATCGTCTAACACCCAGGTTTTGAAAGTGAGATGATTGAGATATAACTCAAAGTTGAGATGGTTTGCGTTTGATTAGTAAAAGTGGAAGCCGTTACTTTGTTTTTCAGAATAAATTAAGAGCCCAGCGGGTGGATATCAAAGCAAGATGGCATTACCTTTTTCTTATTGATTTAATTATCCCAAGTATTTCGAAATTCCATTTCAGCGACCCTGCTTGATGTATTTCTTCAAAAATTCAAGAAGGACAGATCAGAATATCTAAAATAGAAACACACGGCACTTCCGAACTAAAACCTTTTACTCTCTGCGACACTTCGTACTTTTGATTATTTCAATTGATAATCTAAAATTGACTAATGCGATTTCCCACGCTGCTCTAGCCTTGGATGGATGCTGGTATTCCTGTCGCATTTGTAATCGTTCCAATTGCCCCATTGACTACTTTATAAAGTTTTCGCACCTACGATATACATCACTTACTTGTATGGTTGTACTAGAAAATTCCCTGCAAGCACACGACCTCCCGTTCCCTTTGAGGCGTGTGTGAATTAAATTTTACTGTTTGTTAAATCAACAAAGTTGACTTAAGCGTCTGTAAAAAATAAATGGAGTTCTTTCAATATCATGGTTTTGCTAAGCATTTTTAAAATATTTAATTTTATGCCTTACACTAGGTGCATTAAAATAGTTAACTATATTAGTCATTTTATTCCATAGAAAAATGACGTCTTGATTGATTTTAAATTAATTCTTATTTTAATTAAATTTGTTACGGGTTATTTAAAATTAAATATATAAAATTCCTAATTTTGGCAAAATAATTATAGTAGTTTATTCTGGGTTGCCTATCTATTCATTTAAATATTTATATTCCATTTTTAAAATATTTATAAATACTTTCACCACCATATCTTTATTTAAAACACCAACAATGAACTTTAATTTTTTATAAATGTATTTTATACCTTTTGGATATATCTTCATTAGATAATAGAATTTCTTTTCAAAGCTTCAATTTTGATTCTGATTTTGGTGAAGAAATATTGGAATTTTTAAGCTGTTTTAACTGAGGGGAAGTTGTTTGGTAAAAATGCAACATAAATTAAATATTAGATATTGCCCTTTAGAAAACCCGAGCTTTTGGAGATCCTCTTTTTTGTTTGGCATACTGTGTCGATCTTTCCTGTGTGTCAGGATTTGAGAAGCTTAAAAAATATAATATATTTATTATCATTATATTAGGGTCAACTATAAATTCGATAAGTGTTACCTGTTGTTCTCAGCATTATGTTATTCCTATTTTTGTTTCTAGGCCTATTATTATTATTATTATTATTGTTTTACTATTATCATTGTAAAATTCATAATTATCGACTTGAAATTATCCTTATTCTATTATTAGTTTATCAAATTGCTTCCACAATTTTTAAATCGTCTAAAACCAATCTGTTAAGGTGGGCTATACATCTATGTGAAAGGCAATACCCATTGCATCTGCATTATCGTAAAACTTAAAACATCGGAACATCTGTCCTTAACAAGCAAGGAGTGAAATCAGGTCAGACAACGCAACCTTTCTTTTTTTTAATTTAAAACCATCACTAAAATTTGTGTATTTAACTTCTTATTAATATTACAAAATTATATAAGTACTTTTTGGGTTTAAATGATTTAAATTCAATTTAATATACCTTTTTTTGCGTAACTGTAAGCTTGTAGCACAGTAAATAGTCAAAATTGTTTATATTAATAAAGAAAAGTACTAAGAATATATGAATCTAGATTCTACAAACCTTGGTAGTTGCAGCCCAATTTTTGCTTTCGTTTTAAACAGCTGAAGTGTGCTAAAAGCAATTAACAATCATAATTATATCAATTAAAGTAACACTGGTCTTTGTTTGGGTCAAATTTAAATAGATAGTTTGAAGCACAGTTAAAACCATTGCAATTATTTATATTTATTTCATAATATATAAAAAGGTTATGTAAAGCACTTGAACACTAATTATATAAAACAGATATTATTCACGGCTAAAGTTATACAGATTGTATTATTTGTTATTTCTTTCTTGTTTCCTTTTTCCTTTTCTTATTTTATTTTATCCCACTTGGCCTGATAGTTATTTTAGGAGACTAGTGGTTATCGGCTCGAGGAATCTTTGTATGCAGATTTGTATGAGGCAAACCTGGCGCCCTGATATAAGGTGTCAACCACACGAACTTAGCCGTGGGCATTCCTGCTGACCCCCTTACCAACATCGAAAGGGTAAAGAAGTCTTAGTTTGTTTAAGTTATAATTGAAAACGTAATAAATTGATTTGGTGCCCAACATGGGTCCGAAGATTCAAAATTTGTTATTTTTGCTATTTCATGATTAATACGGATTTGTTTTATCTAAAATTAGAACATTCATTTCAAATGTATTTTTTTTAGTTGTTGGTTTATCAGCTTCTATATCTAAATGTGTTATCGTATCGTGATATTTAGCTACGGAAATAAGAATATTTTATAGTCGATCCATGTTATGTGATAAAAGAATTAAGTTTTGAAAATAATAGGTTGGATTTTTAATTGAATGTGGTGAATTAATTAGTTATAATAGGTAGTAGGATAGTTTAATTCGAATATAGTGAATTTATTAATTAGTGTCCACTTTGACTATCATAGTATATGGGTATACATTCTATTTTCTTTTGTTGTTTCTTTAAAAAAAATGGAATATAAGATAAGGATGAAATTACATTTGAACTTGAAATTCGTGGCTCTGTAGCTACAAATGGTGAAGTAGTGAATTACAACAGTTGCTTAACTTAGAAAGACAGGGTACAGCACCTACTTATCAAGCAACAGCAATCAATGACAAATCAGAAATTATTATAATTAATGCTAAATTAAAGGAAGTGCGAGCTCTTATTCATGTTTTATTAGAACCTAGGGGTAGTGGTACTGTATTAAAAATTACTTCGAAGTTGGCACTTTTAAATGGTAGAATAAGAAGACCTGGAGTTGAAGACACTGTTGTGAAATCTAGACGGACGGAGCTTTTAGCAGAATTATTTGAATTTTCTAATATCCTGGAAGAGAAATTCAATAAGATTCCAGTCTCATCTATTTCTTTTAATCGTACTAGTATCATTAATAGCACCATAATATCGCAAGGTTTATATAGTAATTCGGTTGAATCAGAAGAAGGTTGTTCAAACCAAATGCGTTCAATTTTAAAAGCAGTCCCAGTTATTAAATGGAATTTAAAGTTTACTGGTAACAATATATCCGTTAATTCATTCCTAGAGAGAGTTAAGGAATTATTTAGAGCTCATCAAGTTTTTAAAAGTAATTTATTTAATTTATCTCTGGATTTATTTGCAAATGAAGCTCTTGTATGGTACAGGGACATTAGAAATAAGGTTGATAATTGGTAAGGGATTGCAAGGGAATTAAGGAAACAGTTTCAACTACCCGATTATGATGATGAACTGATGGATGAAATCAAAAGACGCACTCAAGAACCAATGTAAAATATAGGTATTTATGTGGCAAAAATTAATGCAATATTTAATCGTTTGAGCCAACCACTCCATGAAGAAAAGAAATTAAAAATTCTTCTCAAGATTATTGCTCCTTTTTATCAAATCAATTTGGGGCTAAGAGATATTCAATTAATAGATGAGTTAGTAGAGCTTTGTCGAAAGATTGAAGTTAAGAAAAATTCAATTGACAATTTAAAAGCACTGATTCATAGAAGGAGTGATTTAGAGCCAGATTTAGTTTATGTTAGTATTTCTAAGAATTATGATAATTCTATTTCTGAAACAGATATTTCACGTTTGGGTAGGAAGGATATAGTTTGCTGGAATTGTAGTAAGCTTGGACATAGGTCCATGGATTGTCAAGAAGTGCGATGAAAACGTTGTTGCCAATGTGGTAAGGCTTACGTAACTGTTAGCGATTGCCACGGTGTTCGGGAAACTTCCGAAGAGGGCATTAAGAGACCGTCCAATGACCTCTAGGATTGTTCGAAGTACGGTCAAATATTTTCGAGATAAAGCCGTCCAACAAGATCTACGATTTGAAAAAAATAAAAACATTTTAGAATTTTTATTATCACATAGGTATGGTGATGAACGTACTTATTTAGATATCTCGATTTTACGTTACAATTGTTTAGGTTTATTAGATAGCGGATCACATAGGACTATTGTAGGCAATCAGGGTTATCAGGTATTAATTGATCTTGGTTTAAAATTTGAAAAATATAACAATTTAACATGTACGTTTGCTGATGGTAACTCTCGTGAAGCAATTGGGATTATTAATGCACCAATCAAACTTATTGATAAAGAAAAATTGATTGACATTTTAGTGCTTCCGGAATTAAACCATTTTCTTATTTTGGGTTTAGATTTTTGGAAAATTATGGAAGTTGTTCCAGATTTAAGGAATGATGTTTGACATTTTACAAAATCATATGATGTAGCGACAATGGAATTTTTGAGTTCAAACATGATTTAACAGACCAACAGTTAGAAAAATTAAAAAATATACTTGCGAAAAATTTTGGTAGGCAGGGTGAAGGATTAGGGTGCACACCTTTGATGGAGCATGAAATCTTGACAGACTCTAAACCAATTAAATAAAGATACTACCCAGTTAGTCCCAAAATACAAGAACTTATTGATAAAGAAGTGAAGAAAATGTTAAATATGGGGATAATAGAAAAATCTAACTCGGGATGGTCATCTCCTATTTTAATGGTTCCTAAAAAGGATGGGCAGTTTTAATTATATGTAGATTTCCGTGCTCTTAATAAAGTTAGTAAAAAAGACGCTTACCCACTGCCATATTGTTCTGCAATACTGGATAAGTTAAGAGACGGTCAGTTAATATCTTAACTTGATGTAAAATTGGCCTACTGGCAAATACCAGTAAAGGAATCATGTCGAAACTTAATTGCATTCACTGTACCTGGAAGGGGACTTTATCAATTTAAAAAGTTGCCGTTCGGTTTATCAGGAGCTCCATCGAGTTCGCAGAGATAAATAGACGCTGTGTTGGGAGTTGATTTGGAACCTTACGTATCCTTTTTGTCTGGATGATATCATCATTGTGACTCCTACTTATGACCTACAATTAGAAATTTTGCAGAAAGTTTTTGATCGTCTCCACAGTGCTGATATTACTTTAGATAAAGGAAAGTGTCAGTTTTGTCGCGAATCATTGCGCTATCTAGGATATATCGTTGACAGGCATGGTCTACGAGTAGATCCTGACAAAGGAATAGCCATAGTCAATATACCTACACCAAGTTCGATTGGTGAAGTTCGCAGATTCGTTGGTACTGCTTCATGGTATCGTCGCTTCATACTTCATTTTTCAACACTCATCGCACCATTAACTAACTTATTGAAGATGAGATCTTCTTGGAGCTGGACCTCTCACTGTGAAACAGCTTTTAATCTAATTAAAGAATACTTAATGTCAGCACCAATACTAACCCGTCCAGATTTCTCCAAGCGATTTTATCTAGACTGATGCTAGCTCATTTGGTTTAGGATGTGTATTAACTAAAAAATTTCAAGAAGGTGAAAAAGTAATTTGTTATTTGTCTCGATCCTTGACGAAACCTGAAAGAAATTTATTCACTACACAACGGGAATGTTTGGCAGTTCAGTGGGCTGCTGAAAAACTGCGTCATTACCTTGAATTAACAGAATTTACCGTGATAACCGACCATCATTCACTGTTATGGTTACATAATCTAAAGTATCCTACTGGAAAATTGGCAAGATGACGTTTACGATTGCAACAATTTAATTTTACTATTGAACATCGGAAAGGAAAGGAGAACGTCGTTGCAGATTTACTTTCTCGAAGTGTTCAAACCACCAAAGATAATGATGCCCAAGAAGTTGATTATGAAACATTGATAATTAATGAAGATGTCAGTGATAGGTGGTGGCTATTTCTAAAGAAAAATATACTAACTTATCCTCAAAAATATGAACAATGGAGGATCACACCACAAAATAGAATGTACAAGCATACTAAAACTAAAAATCCTAACTTAGGAGAAGCAGAGGACAACTGGAAAGAAGTTATACCAAAACGTCGAAGGCAAGGACTTCTCGAAGAAAGTCATGATACTCCAACGTCAGGTCATACCGGTATCTTTAAGACTTATTGGAAACTAAAGTCGAAATATTACTGGCCGAAGATGAAAAAAGATGTTGTCAAGTTTATAAAATCTTGTCGAACTTGTGCAGAACAGACACCGGAAAAGGATTTACCTAAAGGTTAATGGGAGGAAGGCCTAATATCACAAGACCTTTTGAAATGCTAAGTTCAGACATCATAGGCCCTTTGCCACGTTCAAGCAAAGGATATGCATACATACTTGTCGTTAATGACTACTTTAGTAAATTAGTCCTTACGTTTCAATTCCAAAACCTCACTAAAAACTACTCCATTCGCAGAAAGTTACAATATTGTGCTCAATTTCAATCGCATACAAATGGAACCGTATTTTTGAAAAGAACATTGTCATTCTATTACTGTAACTTACAGCGATACCCCAATATCTTACAAACTCTTACGCCTGTAGCTCAATAATTTTCTGAAAATTACAGTAATTTCAATGAAAATCCTAAACGGGCATTTCCTGTATCAATTAATTTTACGTTAGCTAGCCAGATCACCCTAGTGTAACTATTGTTCAATAAGTTCCGAGATTACTAAAACAACATTTTTTTGGCAAATTTCCTCTTTATTCATCAACATAATTTCCTTCAACTGCGATACAATAATTCCAACGCCCTTCTAGCTATTATATACCATATGGATATAGAACGATTTATCTTTGGCTTCAAAATAACCTTCAGTTGCAGCGATTACTTCATCATTAGCACCAAGTCTGTTGCCCTAAAGCATGTTTTGGTGTTTGCAAACAGTCAATAATCACTGGGAACCAGATCTGGAGAATACAGTGAATGGGGAAGTAATTCAAAGCCCAATTCATGTAGTTTGGTCACCGTTTTCAACGACTTGTGACACGGTACATTGTCTTAGTGAAAAATAACTTCTTTCTTCTTCATTTGTGGACGTTTTTGAGCGATTTTGTACTTTAAACGTGCCAATAATGCCAATAATGTTCTCCATTGATGATTTTTCCCTTTTCAAGGTAGTCAATGAATATTATGCCGTGCGCATCTCAAAGGACATCGGCCATAGCCTTGCCGGTAGACTGTTATGTCTTCGGCCTCTTCGGACGGCTTTCACCGGCTACCCTACACTTAAATGGCTATCTATTTGGTTCCGGAGTTAAATGGTAAATCCATGTTTCATACATTGTCACACACGGATATAAAAAATCCTTTTTATTTCGAGTAAATTGTTCCAAACGGCGCCCTGAACCATCGATACGTTGTTTTTGTCCCATTGTGAGCAAACGCGGCACCGATTTGGATTCATGGCCAAATTTTGGATCAAAATAGCAAAAACATTATCAGTTGATATCTTAGTCATCTCAGCTAGCTCATGCAACTTCATTTTTCGATCTTCCATCACGATTTTCAGGACTTGCTTGATGTTTTCTTGAGTCACTTTTTTATTTGGGCGACCATTTGTGTCCGTACGACCACGTTTGAAATCATTATGTACGGACAAATGGTTTGTTTCGACGGAGGATGGTCGAGATAACACTTTTCAAGCCATTTCTGAGCCTGAACCGTGTTTTTCCCCATTAAAAGCAATATTTTATCAACACATGAGACTCGGTTTTTTGGATTATTTTCAAAATTGCAAAAGTAGCGTCACTTAAATCATTATTAGTCAGTATGTTATGGTCCAATTGTTATGAAATTTTAACACATGTCGTTTGAAGGCTTGTACTTCCTAAAAATCATAAAGATATTTCATGGAACGTGCCAGCTCTGGGTTGGTATCAAGACTTATTGTACGATCTTGTACTTGATTCTATCTATTTATTTATTGAAATGCCAACAGGTATAAAATACCTGAGGGTATATGGAAAATACATAATGTACAAATAACCTAATCTACAACATTTTTGTTCTAAACAGGGTTTTGTTTGTTTTAGTAATAACTTGTTTCAAATTTTTATGGTTGATATTAAATATGTCAACACTTTCAGATTTTACTATCCTATTCATATAATCACACATTCTATATAATGATGAATTTGTACAGTAATTTGATGATTTTATCGGTAAGTAAAATAGGTATGTAGACCGTAAACCTAGTTTTGGTACAATAAAATAGATTTGTTGCAAATATGCAGAGTTTTCAATTAATATATTCAATAGTTTATACATGTGAAGCAACGCATCCCAGACGGGCCTTTTAGATAGAGATAGTATTTGAATAATGTTTGTGATAAATATACACCAGTTATTCGAAACTCTATATATTTTAAAACTGTTATCTGAATATGTTCTAGTTTACTTATATGGCACTTCTGCCAGAGACTCCAAACGATAGAAACGTACTCGAGCTCACATCTGATAATAGCATTATACAATCAAAATAATGTGCTTACATTGACAAATATTTTAGAATGTCTAATAATGAATCCCAACATCTTATATGATTTATTTGTAATGTTTGATGTGTGACTGTTGAATGTAAATTTTGTATCAAAAGTTACACCTAAATCCTTTATTTCATTAGTTAGTTGTATTTTAGTAGAGTATACAATAATCATAATTTATCAACGCCTTTTTGCTGTAACTTACTACATTACATTTATCTATATTTAAGAATAATTTATTTTTGTTACACCATACTAAGAGGTTGTTAATATCTTCTTGTAGTTTACTATAATCATTATGCGTTTTAATTTTTAAAAGAATTTTTAGATAATCTGCAAATATTTATTTTCCGAATATTTATTGCTATTGAGGATATTGTTGATGTATATTAAAAATAGTAAAGGCCCTAAATTAGAACGGTGTGGTACTCCAGAGGTTGCCAGATAAATACCAGAAACATATTCAATACAAGAAGCGAATTGTTCTGTATTATAGAGGAATGCATAAATTAAAGTAAAGAGGTACTATACCCTACTTGTTTTAATTTAGAGATTAATATATCATGATTTACTTTGTCAGACGCTTTCTCAAAATCTATATATATGGCATCTACTTGTAAATATTCACTAAACGAATTATATACATATTCAGTAAAATTGTGAAGGTTTGTCAAACTCGAACTTTTTGTGAGAAATCCATGTTGGTTTATATTAAAAGTGTTAGAGATATTGCGGTAAAATCTATTATAAAGTATAAAGTACTATTTCAAATATTTTGGCTGGAACACAAATCACTGATATAGGTCTATAGTTCATAATATTAGCATCATCATCTTTTTGGAATATAGGACAAACTTCAGACTTTTTCCAAAATTTAGGGAATGTATGTATCCTAAGCGATATATTAAATAAAAATGTTAGCAGTTTTATAAAAAATTCTGCAGAATCTTTAATTACGTACCGCGGAATATATCCGGACCTGCTGATTTTTTAGGTTTCAGTTTTTCAATAGCATCTTGCACTTCATGTTCTTCAATTTTGGCAATATTAACATAGTTTGTTCTCAACACAGGTTCTAAGTCTTTAGGATGACAACTATTAAGTGTATTAAAGACAGATGTGAAATACGTAGCAAATGCATTAGCAATATCACAACCTGTATTTAGGGATACATCACCAAGGTACATATTTTGTGGTAAGCCATAGTTTCTTTTATTATTATTAATAAACATCAAGAACTTCGCGGGGTCGTTATTTATAGCTTCTTCAGTTAATTTAGTATATTCTTTAAATGCAATATTTATTTCGTATTTACATTGATTACGGGTAGTTTTAAAACTAAGAAGGTCAGAAAGTGGCTTGGTTTGTTTATACATTTTGTGGTATTTATTTTTAAGTTTGAGTATTTTTATAATGGTTTTAAGAGTCTATGGTAGATACTGTTTATTTTTAGGCAAGGTGAATGGTACGCAATCATTGAACACTCGTTTGATAATGTTATTAAAAGTGATGACACCATTATCTACCTCAATTGACTTAAAAACCTCATTCCAGCTTGTGTATTGAAGGCATCGATACATTTTATTAAATAGCCTTTTTAAAATTTAGTAAGGGAGTAACATCTAAATATTTACAATTCGTAGTTGGACGGTATTGAATCGTTATTGTTAGGGACTATCTCAAACAATGGCTATACAAAAACTGACTAAAAGTCTTTGGTAACCTGCAAAGGAATATAGAAGAAGAAATTCGCCGGATACCGAAGCAAATGTAGCATAATGAAATGCCTGCATTTGTAAAGCTCTTAGAAATATATTGTAATAAAAATTAGGAACAGTAAATGGAAAATTCTAGAATCATCTAGAATGTTTTCTTTGTAATAAAATAGATGATGTAATCCGCAAATGACTCATTGCAGTAAT
>JAHWXV010096317.1:0-11094 GCA_024586415.1 Phrixothrix hirtus
ATACACCCAAAGCCTAAATAATAGGTGAAACTCATGTCCACACCCCCGAAACAAATTAAAGTCACTGATCAAAGCCTACGACCTAAAACTCTAAAGCTGACCGACGACCTTTTAAGGGCCGATCAACTAGAAATAGTTAATCTAAAGAAATATTATTGTTACGAACAAACGAAGGTTGTGACAAAGTTTGCCGTTTTGTAGATAATTAATTAAGTAATTTTAAAGTATAAACTCGACGCTGAAGTAGGGCATAGCCACATTAATTGTATATATTTAAATTATTTAAAACCATCCCTTTAGTTCAATACCAACAGATCATCCTGTATATATTTCATTTAATTATTACTTATATAATTACCGAGATTTAACCGATTATCATGTTCATTTATTTGTTTATTTTTATTTTTTAGTTACCGCTGCACTTATTAATATTAGTATTAGGTATATCTTAAAGTTTCTTACATGAAATAATAACCTAGCAGTTCAAGGTTCTTAACCCAGTTAACAAAACATTACCTTTGTAGGTCAAGGAGTTTGAACTATTTGCATAAATAATACGAATGTCCCGGGCAGATTAGATAAGCGTGCATAAGTTTTAACCATTAATGGAAATTTTTACATTATATAAATTAATTTAATAACCTTATTTTAATTAAGATGTAGCTTATTTACTTAAGGATTAATTTGTATTCATAACTGCTATATTATGTATAATTTTGATTCTGTTAATCCATGTAATTTAGCCTGTATTACCGTTTTTGTTAATTACTTTTAATTAGAAACAGTATTATAAATGTTTGTTACTACTGTTTCAAAGCGCATTAAATAACACATCCGATACTGTATTAATGAATTGTATAAATGTTAATTAAGCGAATTTAAGAGCTAGAAAGTTGTTTCTTCTTGAGGTCACAGATAACCATTTTATATAAAAGCTCGCAGTGTAAGGTGGGCCAGCAGAGAGCAAGTTTTACCGCCAGAGCTGGTTGAACTACTCATCGAGTAATTTAATTTAATAAACCGAGTATTATAAGACATAATTCACCCCATAATCGAACGGAGAAATAGTTCTATTTTAAAGTAAATTTTACAATTGTTCAATTTGCAAAATACGTAATATTTTGATTACTTTTCGTAACTAAAATTTAAAACAAACGTAGTAATCGTGTTTTAATACATGTCGCATCATTCCAGAGTTTGAAGAAAACGAAACGCTCTATAAACAAATTACGATATCTAACATAAAGGCCACGAAGATTGTTTACCCGCACATTTAGTTTTGAATTCAGTTATAAACCAAAAAGATTCTATTCCATTTGGTTAAATATTATTTACTTAGACATTCCTGTTTCCTTCAGCAAATATGTTGAGAGAACTAAAGAGTACGATTTCTCGCTCCATTCAGTGACACAACACTTGTTGTGACGTTTCGTTTTTCTCTATTGGTGTCTAGGGAGAAAATTATTTATATTTAGCTAATATAGTCTACAGCCGGGCGGGCCTGGTTTCTTCTTTTACAAGAATTCTGATTAACGGCGGGCTGGATCATTCATACCTAGCTAAACTGGTTATTAAATAATAACTCAGTAAAACCTTCATAAGTTATGTACTATAAATAAAAACAAGTAAATGGTTATTTACAAAACGAATATGAAAAGTTCAGAATAAATATGTACAAAATAATGCTGGAATATTTACAGCAAAGCGTTCTCTAACATTAAGCTAAAATCGACGGTTTCAAATAAACTGAATACGTGCTCTGAAATACTAGAATTAAAATGTACACAACTAAGGAATCATGTAATGGTAATTAACAATTAATAAAGCACAAGCAATGGCGGCAACAATCATTATTCGTAGTGAACGGTTCGTTCCGGCTAGCATTAACTTTTAACGGCGGACGGTTGACAAAGATAAATTCTTGTTAATGTGTTTAATTGAATAGCGCTTCTCGTAAAAGGGCTTCAATCAACAATAATTAATTTATACAAGTATTTAGCGAATGCTAGGATGCACTTGAAAATTGTATAATATCAACGCTCTTGGCGAAGATATACCAAAAACGGGAATAGTCAACCTAGAGGAATTGCTGATCTCCCGATACCACAATCCTTTGCGGTCTTTGTGTCGGTCCACGCGACAGCCTGTTACCCTTTGCAACTGGAAGAAGTGTTTTCAAGCATCCCCTGCGGGTCTGTCAAGTTAGTGCGCCAAGTCCCACGGGGTAACTATGGCGTCAGAACGAGGCAGGCAACCCAGGCCCTGTGATCACGGTTTCCACGAACCTTCAGCTTTGCTGTTACCCTTTGCAACTGCTTAACTGAAGAATCGTGTTTAAGCCTCAGTGACGATCTCCACTGTCCAGGCACCTAGATTTCGTCAGCGATGGCAAGAAGGTTTTACAACTTCCAAGCGTAAACTAAGTTCGCCGGTTCAATCGTATGTTTTTAATTCAAAGGTTGATTCTACAAGCGGACCCTACTAAGAGAGCGTACTTCAGGTTTATTGTAGGGCGCTTCAATGCGGCAGGAGGAATATCACGCATCGCGATCAAATTTGAAGTGAATCGGTTCGAGGTTGACACCAGAGTGTCTAGCTCGCTTCGCGTTTGAACGCTAAGTTCTCGTGTATCCGTGCACTTGACTCCGCAGTCAAAAGCGAAGTTCCCTTAGCGTACTTGCGTCCCTCATTTTATACTATTCTGATACGCGGTATCTTTATTCTACTCGCGTATTTTGTTTTCTATTTCAATCCTGTGCTTTACAGTTACTCGGTACTTGAAATTTATAACGGGTTCATATTTAAAATGGCGGTATCGCATTTTATATATACAATTAGCTCAACTTATTTTAACTACATGCATTATTAGTAGATTACCTAATTTTTAATTAGATAAACTCCTAGGTTTACAAACATTTATATCTATAATTAATTATAACAATTATTTAATGTTTACCGCACTCCGCGATTTGTTAAAGTCTTTTATATTGTCTTTCTAATTAAATTAATAATAAAATTATAACATTGAAACTCGCGAAAAACTGTATCGGTTTCTATAATCGCGATTTCGGTGTTATGCGGGTACTTTTACACCTTTTCGGAACGTGTTGCTCCCCTTCCTCTAAATAAACCTAGGTCAAGTATAAATAATCCAACACCAAATAATAAAATACTCAAATTAAATTCACACGCGAAAACAACACTTTTAAAATAATTATAAACGTTAACGCACAACAACAAACTATCGCCATCTTGGTAGTTTTGATCCTTTAGATCGATCATATCAATTGTAAATAATAGCAGAAAAGTGTACTGACAAAAGAGAAACGGCTGCTAACTAATTTTAAAAGGTTTATACCTTCGAAAGAATTGAAGAGCTGCAATCATGTTACGATATTCAAGACAATGATCTATTACAATGCTTGCCGGAATTACTCAAAAATAAAGCAATATTATAGCATAGATACAACTGTGATGACTGGAAAACATGGGACAATTTCACTAAAGCCCAAAAATCAAATCATTTATTTCCAAGATTCGGATACAGGCTCGAGGAAGAAATCCGCAACAGCACCCAGGGTCGTGATGAAAATATCAGTGATTACGTTGTAGCATTACAAAAATTAATACGTAGACATGGCAGAATGACATTAATGGACAATATAGAAAGGTGCTACGAAAACTTAAAACCAGAGTATAAAACTTATATCCGCAAAAAAGGCTTTTCTAGCATAACCGAGCTAATAAATATAGGCGAAGAATATGAAAGTCTTCAGATCCAAATAAAAGCATTCAAATAACCCTAACCCAAGTCTAACGTATAATAGAGAAGTAGCTTATGTACCATAGTACAACCAAAAGCGAATAGCAGCCATGAACCAACCGCGAACAGAAAACAAAGTTTACACAGAAACAAAGAAACCCCAACCCCTGATGAGCAAATTTATCCCCCGCCCAGAATACAGCTCAAACAATCAGAGAAACAGCGAAGCCCCACCCAAGAAAAATTGTGCAAATTGCGGAAAATAATGCCATGGGCCACAGCAATGCTGACAACGACCAAAAATCTACTGTTACCGATGTTGAAAAGATGGAATAACCTCTAGGAGTTGTAACTGCCAACCACCAACAAATAACAGAAATTCCAACACTAACAGGGCAGATCAGACTAACAGAGATTCTCCCGCGGCAACATTAAGTAGCAATAGCGAAATTATAGATAAAAGACTTTTCGTACAAACTTCGATACAAGGAAAAATGTACCTTGCATTAATTGATAGTGTTGCAACAAAATCATGCATAAGACCGAAAGTTGGTCAAACATTGAAACCAACTGCAAAAATTGCAAATAACGGACAAAATATTATCCTCGTAAATGGAACCAAAGTTAAAACCACAGAAATTTACAAGGTCGACATACAATTAGGTGAACCTCCAGGACAAGAGCAAATAATTGTAAGCTTCCTAAACAATTTAACCACCGACTTAATACTCGGTATGGATTTTTTAATAAAAATTAAGGCTACAGTAGACCCCATCAAGATAATTATGGAAACTGACCGTGATAATATCCCATTAATTCACCAAAGAGGACCCAAACTATTGCCATACTTAGGAGGAATAGAAATCTTAACGAGAAAAACTCTTCCAAAGAAAAATCACGATCCCTGTGATTGGGAAAAGCTGGTTAGCTCGAATCAGAGAGGACAACAAACCTCCTAAAATAGCCAAAACCAACTCATTTCCAAATCCGCCTAAAACTGATAACCCCTCTCAAAATTCACAAACTCGCCCTAATGACAAATCCTGCCCAAACAGAAAATAATCTTCTCAAATTAATAAAACCCTCCTCTATCCCTGTTCCCATTAAAATAAATAAATTAACTCATCCAGCCATAAAGAAGGAAATCCAGTACCAACCACAAAAATCTAAACTTGTTGCCAATGTACGTTCATGCAATTCAGTCCCAAACGAGGCAACCAAATGCACATGAACTCGAAATCTCCAGAAACATATAATGGAGCAACCTCAAAAATGGAAGCAATACAAATTAATAGGAAGCAAAATATTTAAATGTATATCTTGGTGGTCTTCATCCGTTAGATTGATCATATCAATTGTAAATAATAGCAGAAAAGTGTACTGGCACGATATCTATGATCTGTAGTTAAAAGAGAAACGACCACTAGCTAATTTTAAACGGTTTATACCAATAATAAAATTTAAATGTAGAATTTGCTTTATGTTTTAACAAATGATTTTTCTGTTATAAAGTCTTATTACTGACAAACTTATAAATTAAAAAAATTCGACTGATATAGAAAATCAAGTTATGTTTGTTGGGATACTCTGGTAAAAATCAGATTTTATATTAATAGACATAAAAACTAAACTTATGTTTTAACTTCAAACAAAAATGAAATCTATTTTGGAATTTGTGAACTACTTTCTTTGAAAAACATCTTAAATTAAATATCGTTTTCTAATTTCCAAAATACACTAAATGAAAAAGGTTTTACCAGCCTTATTGTTATTCCTTCTATGAAGTTTTCTTCTAATTCATCGACCAATGAACCTCTCGAGAGGCCTTCCTTCTTTGTTAATTGTCTATGTTATGGTAATCTCGAACATGTCACTTTGGTTTTTTAAACTGTATGTGAAACTATGTTTATTTTTGATTATTAAATCGCTAAATTTTGCACACCAAATGTTCTTTATAAACTGTGTTGATGTAAATTGTTACATAACGCGATACACCTTCAAAAAGCTTTATTTTCGATTTTAACAGATTTTATTGTTCTGGCCGTACGCCGTTTAATTCGGGTTTGCTTGTATTTGAATGTTTGTTTTGATATAGAATAATTTTCTTTGTTAGCTTAGATTTCAATTTACTTTTATGAAATTGCACTAATCCCGTACTTTGATTCAGGTAAATATAATTTTAATTACCTTGCACAACTTTCACCAATTTGTATTAACAAAAATTAATGTTGTTGTAAATTGTTGTAATTTTATAATTGTATCGCAGAATTATATGTGTTTATTTAATTTTATTTTTGTCTTAGGATACTTTTAAACACCGGTAATCAATCCTAATTAAGGAGCAAATTAGTTTAATTTAATGTTGAAGAACGACTGAATTTTAGTCAAGATCTTAATTAAATTCAGGCTGAAAAAGCCGAATCAGCACATTTTCAAACAAAGAAAATCACTTCTTTTGGATATATTTCAACAATGCAGGAATTAATTTCTATTTTGATGGTATGATAGGACTTCCAGTATCATTCTATAGCTACCTTCAAACCATCCCTAATTATTTTAAAAGTTGGAAGAACAAAGTGGTTCATGCCTGAACTAGAATAAAACTACAAATTTGTAAAACGTTAAAAATTCTAACCAAATGGCTCAAGAATAGTACCAAAATGTTCTTCATATCTGCATTATTACCAATATAATATTACTATTGAAGGAAAATTGACTTCTTGACCGTAATCCGCACTCAAAGATACCCGAACTTCATTTGTCCAAAAGGGCCTTTTTATGCACTATTGAATCTTTGTTTTCATATTATTAATTATTTATATTTACTATTTTCCCATTGGCATATGTATTAATTAATTAAATATATTTAATTTATAACAATTTAGTATATAACCTCAAATATTTATTTTATCTAATTTTCGTTATTAATTAATGCAAATGCTTAAATCTTGATATGTGCTTAATAATCTATTATTCTAAATATTGCTCATATTAACATTTTAAAATTTGAATCAAGAATTTGATCGTGCTTTGGAACATTTCTCATAAATTGTTCTAATTTTGAAACCTTTAATTTATTTCGGATTATTTGCATAATTTGACAATTTTAAACCTTGAACACATCTATCATTTCTATTTATTTTATAGTCATGCAGCTTTACATGTACATAATTTTGAATTATAACGTGACATACCTATTTTCAATTCTACCACAATATATATGTATATCGTGAGATAGTTTGAGCAATCCCTTCACTTATTTATTCTAGCTTGTATCTTGTAATTTACATATGAGATAAGTTCTACATCTACTTTGGCCTGAAGTATTTCCGCGTAAGCTCGGATAAAAATTTGGATAGGATTGTAATTCCCGAACATTTACAAGTGTGAATACGAAATTTTGTACTCTTACCTGTAATTGTTTAGCAGCGATAGTTGCGTAAAGAACACGATCTGCACCACTTTTTTGAAATGTTGAATTTAGGATATAAATGTATTGTCTAGTTGCTCATGTAGGATTACATAAATGCAACTGAAATTGAATACCCTTTGCACAACGTTTACGGTACGTCATTATCTTCCTATTCCATAGTAAAAAGCTGGGCAAAAGATTTCGTATGGGAACAGAATCGGTAGAAGATGAACGATATATGGAAAACCAGTAGACATGCTGAGCTAAAGAAATAGCAACAAGTTTGGAACTTCCCAAAACAACTACCCGTCATGCAATTAAAGAACATCTTCGACTAAATAAGGTTAGTGCAAGAGAAGGAGAAGAAAGTTATCGGACCAATTATTACTAGAGACGAAACAATGGTTTTATTGCGATGTCCTACCCAAAAGGAAATTTAAGAAGTGGCGATTTCGGGATGAATGGTCGCCAATAAAAGCTAAGGTCGGTTAGTAAACAAATAAGATCCTGACTACTATTCTCTGGGGCTGAGATGGGAGCCTGATTAATAACATCAAACAAAGAATTCTAGTTATAAAAGTTGAATATTATGCTTCACTTCTAAACAAGTTGCGCGGAAGTTGCGAGGAAAACAGCAAGAAGGAGTACCTTTATTGCTCTATAATGCATCAAGTTGAAAAGCAGCTATTGGTGGCTGTAAATTCGTTGAATTTAAAATTTCCCGTTTGATCGTTGATATACATTTAATTTTTAGCATATTGTGCGCATTATAGTTTAAAAATTGGCTGGATGTAATAAATTGAAACTCCACAAATATAAATCTCATTACATCTTACAGAGAAATCGTTGACGGATGCTGGGATGGTAAAGCTTGGAACCTGACTTGAGTGAAAGCTAACGCCACGTGGTTTCAGGTGACCGGAACGATGAGGTCGAATGGATTATTATTATCCCACAGTAGATGGAGTCGCAGTTTGTTAGAAATCCAATTATCAGGAAAAGGCTTTGTAACAGAAATGTCACCTGTGGTATTCTTATAGCCAAAAAAAAACTGAAAATTCAAGATTTTTTCCGACATTATTCACAAGATGTACCACAAATAAAAAATTTCTCCACTAAATAAACAACAAACCAATTCAGTACATCGCTTAAATTTACATTTTTGAATTAAAAAAAAACGATTGCGCGGCCTAAAGTTTTACGTGAAAACTTGCTTTAGTTAATTCATATTTTATCAACCAGGAACTTATCAGACGAATGAAGTTTAAATTTAAAATAATGATATCCAATTTCCGCTTATTAAAAACACATAAATTATACACATATTAACAAAATATGGAAATACTAATCTTGCTACGTGATTTCATGTGATGAACACAGATGCATGCCAAACTAATGAAATCATTTTTTGTACGTTTAAAACACCTTACTCCCTTATACTTAAAAAGCTTGTGCAGCAAAATTGGGTTAAAATAGGTTTATAAAAATTTAATTAAGCAATCTCCTAGCCACTGTCAAACTTAATTCAAACTAATTTTAACTAAAAGTATATCAGGTACTAAAACACACATTACAATCATGTACAAGATGCGTCAAAAGTGATGTACATTCTACAGTTTCGTAAATTTTGTAGTTCGATATACAATTCTATATATAGGTGAACGTACGGATGCAGATTTAAACATTTAAGCACACTAGTAGGCCTTAATATACACAATTTTGAACATCTCATAGACCTTTGTTACACTTCTCACTGTTTGAGTTGGAGTTCTGCGCAGAAAAAGCAACTCTTTGCATTTAATTCCATGACTATCTGTTGACTAAACTATTGACTGCTCCAAGTTGCTCAACTTCACCAACTCAAAAAGGTAGTTAATTATTACAATTCTTACAACTTGATTGTTACCTCTTTCAAAATATTCCCTTTCCCATCTATACATCGCTCGTTGAATACGAATTTTACTGTTTTACATCTACGCTTTCTGTAGCGCCACCTTTCCCTTCTTTGCCTCGCCAAAGTGTGAAAACGGGTTTTGATAATTTCCCCTTCGGAAATAATCAACATTCACTAATACAAGTATGAAAAATCTGGTGTGAGACAACACACAACTTTCTCTTATGTACATAGGTATACAAATATGCAAATGTTTACAAATAATGAAAATATTATTTACGTTTATTTTGAGGACGATAATTGCAACGGCCACCCATCCAAGTTATTGGACACGTAAAACCTATTTCACGTCAGATATTTTTTCTGATAACTTATTTCAACGCATTTTTTCAGGAAAACCTCTAAGTTCATGTAAAAGGATGTCAATGACATAAGAACCGTAGACAGTTTCAAAAAAATTGTTAAAACGTTTTCGAGAAAATCGCAAAAAACTTAAAAATCGCAACAATAAAGTCGCACTTCTGACCATTAGATTTTAACTCCATTCTTGATGTCTCATGTACACAAGATACAAAATATAAATATAGTTTTTGATTTTCGTATATTGATTACTTTTTGAGATACGTTGTTCACAACTAACACTCCAAGTACTTTCGGTTACTCGATTTTTAAAACTTTATTACAGAAACTCCTTGCTTAGTATAAAACTAAATTAAGTAGCTAAGAAATATAATAAGTTTAAGAAAAATCGTTACAGCCGATTTCAAGAAAACTATGAAAATGAAGAATTCGGAAGATATCTAAAAATGACAGAAATAAAGTGATACATCCGGTTATTCGATTTTAACCAAATTTTCGATTTTTATATAGTTAGAGCTATAAGTTTCATAGATACTTTATTCAGACTTAACGGCGAAAGTACTTCCGGTTACTCGACTTCCGGCAACTTTTGTGAAAAACCACCTAGATTATATGAAAAGGCATTAAATTTCTAAGAACTATAGCAATGTAAAGAAATCGTTATAGCCGATTTCGAAATAATTTCAAAAAACCAAAAAGTGACAAGAGAAGGTAGCACTTCCGGTTCTCCAATTTTAGTCAAATTGTTGCGGTTACGTGCGATGATGGACATAAATACAAATATAAAATTTTGTTATTCTAGGACTTATGGTTTTTGAGTTATTGTGTTCACAGACACGCACGCACGCACGCACCTACGCAAGCACGCTAGCGCGCACGCACGCACCCGTGCACACACGCACGCAAGCACGCACACACGCACGCAACTACGTACGCAGCTACGCACGCACGCATGCAAGCACGCACGCACGCACGCACTCACGCACGCACACCCGCACGCCAGCACCCACGCAACCACGCACGTGCGCACGCACGGACGCACGTACGCACGCACGCACGCATGCAGCCATGCGCGCACGCATGCACGCAAGCACGCACACCCGCACGTACGCACGCCAGCACCAACGCAACCACGCACGTGCGCACGCACGGACGCACGCACGGACGCACGTACGCACCCAAGCACGCACGCACGCATGCAGCCATGCGCGCACGCACGCACGCAAGCACGCACACACGCACGCAACTACGCACGCAACTACGCATGCACGCACGCACCCATGCAAGTACGCACGCACGCATGCAAGTACGCACGCACTCACGCACGCACGCACACATCCACGCATGCATGCACGCACGCACACACAGACCAATTTTCAAAAACATGATTTTTGTACTCAGGAGACCCCAAACGAGTATTAGAAAAACAAATTATATATCATATACTAAAAAACAAATTAATGCCTGCAATGCAGTCTGGCTTTCGATTAGGACATAGTTGTGCAACTGCAGTATTAAACATAACTGATGATATTTTACGTGCTGGTGATACAGGTCTCGTTACTTGTCTGGTTTTACTAGATCTCACCAAGGCATTTGATAGTTTAAGCCATGACATGCTTCCATCTATTCTTCATTACCTTGGTTTTACTCATGATGCTGTTC
>JAHWXV010096351.1:0-14438 GCA_024586415.1 Phrixothrix hirtus
TTGTTTCCAAAATAAACGTAGACAATAATCTAATCATTTGTGGGTACTATTGGTATATCTATGTGCGTAAGAGAAAGTCGTGTGTTGTTTCACACCATATATTTTTTTCTTGTATCTCTGAATCTGTTTCTACTCGTACATCTCCTAACTAATTTAAACACTTATTTTCACCTTTACTCCTATACAACTTCATTTGTGGCAATGTACGATAACCCCTAAGGATCATAATCCCCATAAATCATTTGAGATCTTCCCTAGAAGATATAAAAGCATTACAGTTACTGTGAAGCATATTTTGGTGACGAGTCCACAGTACTTCTTCGTCAAATTATTTCTAAAATAGTTCAAATAAAGTTTTACCTTTTACAGCTTCTCCCAATAGACAAACAATGTAAATTTCTTGTGTTCCTTGCAATTTTGAATAAGCTGGATACTTGTTGTGCTTCCAATGTGGAACATCATATTTTATCTTTTTAGATTGTCTATTAGTTGTGGTTTCATTATTTGAAGAGTCCACACATTTGTGTCAAAATTGAGTCCATCATCTTCCTTAAATAATATTTCATAAGTATCAATGACCTCTTGGCTTACTTGGTCGACTAAAGCAGTACATACCTATCCTAGCACACCTGAAAGGTTTAAAACAGATACTATACAATAATAAGGAATTGGTACAAAGTTCAAAACACCACATGAATAGCATAAAAAATTTAATCAAGTTCTATAAATTATATTTTGCAAATATTTAAATTAATTATAAATATTTATTTATTTATTATATTAAAAATATGAATAAGAACGTTTTCCGTTTGTAGTATAGATTACCAGCCATTTTGTATATATGTATAACATTTAAAATACCTGAAAGTCCGTTATCACCCAAATATTCTTCATCTGTTAAATCATCTACAGATGGAGAAACTGTAGTTACTTCTATTTCGTCATCGCGTATATTTGCAAGGTCTGCATCCTGTTCGTGTAAATGAAGTGCTGTGTTTACGTTATTATTATTATTGGCCAAATATATTTTTAATAATCAGTAACATAACGCTACTAAAACGTTTGGTCGTAGGTAGATAAAAACTAAAATGACGTTATTCCTACTTGTTACACACGGCTACATGCAGTTACCCCCACTATAAGGCGGTATCCAATGATGCAATAGCCCAACATTTTATTTATACCTAAATTTTTATATCAAATTATTATTTATTAGTAAAACTCTGTTGCTTGTTATAAAGATAATGCATCATAGGTAGTTATACTACAATATCAAAATTAAATACATTGCATATCATAAATAAATTTATATAACTAAATGCCTTTACAGAAATTATAAAATAAGTGAATATTTAAGATTTCTTTTAGGAGCTTGACAAAATAATATGACGAAAACAAAAATATTTTTAAAAATATGAATATCTGTTAGTGCTGAATTTACAAAGTTAAAATATGACAAGAAATAAACAAATCAAATTAATAGTAAAATGATGTATTTATTCAAGGTTATCAATTAAGAATGCAAAAATCATAAACCGCATAGTATGTATAGACAATTGACATTCACGTTATAATGTAAGTTGCCTAAATTTCATTAAATCATGGTAATTCTTTGTTTAGGCAATTATTTTTTTGAAAAGTCATTTTGAAAATAATTTTGGCCACTATTTAAAATTATATAAACAGTACTTCCAAACGGCAACTTTATATGATCAATAAAAAGCCTTTTATTGGAAAAAAAGTTCAATTTCTTGTTGTAAAGCTATTACTACTTTTCTTAAACAAAGTAGTTCTAAATAATACAGAGATGCTTTTTATTTGAACTGAAACAGTATAGTTTTTAAATATCTGTTATTACATTTCGTCAATTATCACATATTTTTGATTATGTTATTTTAGTTATGAACCTAGTAGTTCGCGATATTGTTGCAGTGATGGAGCTAGGATTGAATGTCAAAACAATATTTGGTATAAAAACATAATCCAGTTTTTAAAATCACTTTATTTACATGTACCATGTGCCTTTTAAATTGTAGAAATGTCATATAATTGTTGTGCGCAGCGCTTTTAAACCACAAGAACAGTATAAAGATACCTACTAATATTTCTTTAAGTGTATTACAGATGCCACTTTTGTCCGTTATGAAACTAAACTAAATTGTCAAAGTTTACGCTCTCCAAAAGGATAACAGTTTTCGCACCCTTAATGGGGTGGGAAGAAGTTATAAAACAACAAATTTTTGAAGTGTGTAAGGTATAATTCCTTGTAAAAGTTTCTCGTGTAAATGTTGAACTAAAATATTAGCATTATGCCCAATTTTGCTTAAGATCTGTCACGGGAAATAACGAAGTGACAATTTGAATGTAGGAAATTCGTAATAAAGATGTATTACCAACAAATTTTAGCGCTAACGAAAAAAGTAAATGTGACTTCTATCTAAAGCAACATAAATCGTATAATGATCAAAAATAATAGAATTATAAATATAAGGCAGACATGTAGGTCACGGAGACATTGTTTAATGTACAAAGTTAATAATTAAACTTTTAACAACAAAGTTCAAAGTAATAATCGGAAACGAAGTCTGCAGATTTCTTTCGGCAGTTAATTAGGAAAAATCAGTTCTCAAAACAAAGTAAAATAAATTTAAGCTGCACCATTATTTACAATGTAAGCTGTTCGTTAAGAAGAATAATTGTTATGTAGATATTTTTAGAAATTGTATATATCACTTTAAACAAAACTTTTTGCTTATCTATGGTCCAATCATTAAAATTTAAAGTACCACGTGCGCGGCGGTCAGTGTCAAATCCTTCGCCACACTACTGTACAGAAAAATTCTGCCGGTAGCTGCAATTCGGTAGTCGGGTCGTGGGGTATTCTAAGGGTGGAGGCCACAAGAGCTGTCTCGGGTGTGGGTGTGGGTGTGGGTGTGGGTGTTGGTGAGGGTGTGGATGTGGGCGTGGGCGTGGGTGTATATGTGTGTATGTGTGTGTTAGATATTTTCCGGATTTTTTGTTTTTCGAGATTTTCTTGAAATCGGCTGTAACGATTTTTTAGAAATTTATTGTATTTCTTAGAAATTTAAAACCTTTTTATACTGTTAGAAAATTTTCCTTAAATCGTGTAACCGGACTTTCACCGTTAACTCTCAATAAAATAACTACAAAACTGAAAGCCCTAGCTAAATAGAAATGTTTATTTGAGGTCATAATCGCTTTAGTGTAAAAAGTCAAAAATTTGGTTAAAATCCAATAACCGGAAATGCCACTTTATTTCTGTTATTTTTAGATATTTCCGAATTCTTCATTTTCACGATTTTCTTCAAATCGGCTGTAACGATTGTTTTAAAACTTAGTATGTTTTATAGCTATTTAACTTAACTTTATGTTAACCAAGGAATTTCTCTAATAAATTTTGGAAAATCGAGTAACTGGAAGTACTTGGAGTATTAGTTATGAACAACATATCTCAAAAACAAATCATCACATGAAAATCAAAAACTATATTTAAGTTTTCGACCTTCCGTATATGAGAGGACAAGAATTTAGTTCAATTCTAATGACCGGAAGTCCACTTTATTCTTGCGATATTTAAGCATTTTGCGATTTTCTCTAAACTTGCTAAACTAAACTTGCTACAGTTCTTATACCTTTGACGTCCTTTTACGCGAACTTAGAGGTTTTCCTGAAAAAATACGATGAATCACGTTATGGAATAATATCTCTAGAGTTAAGCAGGGTTTTGCGTGTCCAGTAACTTGGATGGGTGACCGTTACAATTATCGTTCCTAAAATAAACGTAAATAACATTTTAATCATTTGTGGACATTTACATATTTGTATATCTGTGTACGTAAGAGAAAGTCGTGTGTTGTCTCACGCCAGTTTTCTCCTGTAGGAAAGCTGTATTTCTAACACCGCGAGAAAATAAATTACCCTTCGACGTGACCAAGGATGCGTGGGGTTGCGGTACTTAGTAACATCGCAACCTCCGTTAGTAGTTATCAACAATTCATACCTTAGTAGACATTTCTTTGACAGAATATCTAAAACAGCCAGTGAATCCGTAACAAAAGTTAAACCGATATTTTAAATTACAAGTAACTAATTTGAATGTATTCATTTACAAGTATACAAGCTAACAGAATTACTAGTTTTTTTGAAATAGAACTAAAATATTTAGTAATAGTTTTTTTGCACTTTCGAGACTAAAGCGCTGCTTTTAGTCCCTTGTTTCCGTGATTAAAGTGTCACTTTTAACCTCAAGAGATTAAATTTTTACTGTAGTCCCAAGGGACATAAAGTAAATTTAATCCCGCTCATCGTTGAAATAGCAAACATTAACTAATCAAAATTACATATTGCTTAAAGCGTTTGTATAACGCTTCATAAATTAAACAATACTCACTAATATAACGACCATTTGCAAAAGGTATGTTAGAATTACATTCGGTAAAGAGGACGACATGTATGATTATGCGGGGTGTTACTAAATTACTCTCATTAATTTAAAAGGTAGATAGAGTATGAAAGTAGAAAGAGAATTGTTTAGACAATAATGGATCAGAAATACATAATAAAGGAAGGAAAACTTCAAACGATTGAAATAAAATCGATCGGCGATGATGGTATAATCGAGCAAATAAATTTTTAACATCCTACCGGTGTTTCATAAAAAATTTTACTAAAGAGCATAACTCAACAATAATTAATAACCTAAGACTTCTTACAATAAACATAACGCTACAATAGCGAGTTAGCCACTAAGTAATGTTAAATTAGTTAATTATGCTACGCACGAAGCTGAAAATTGCCATAGGCAAAATTTTTAATTTTTTGTCAAAAGGATTTTTCATATAAATTATTAAGATAAATGCGTAAAATGTAGGTCTCCTGTTTTAAATTAAATTAGTGAATGTTTTAATCAATCTTAATTGTATAATAGCGTCTGAAACACATTTTAAAGGTTTACTTCTTAATGTAAATAATACAATTTAAGAATAATGCATTCTTTATTAATTTATAATTATTATTGACTTTAGTTCATGTATTTTTCAATGTACCGTTTTAGTGTTATTATTTTAGTCTTACAAATACGGTAAAAATAGATTAAATGTTTAAAACGCCACTTATGATGACAAACCAAAATTAATTAGGTAAATTTCATTTCATAAATGTAACTTCTATTTAAAATCCTGTCGCTGATTTCTTTAATAAATTTAATAATTTTATAGCAAAATTTTTAATAAATAATTGTGAGTAACGACCTACCAAAATTTGGAGTTTTAATTTGGGAAGACAGTTTTAAATAGAATCATAGAATTAGAAGGATTGCCTCTTTTGCAGGCTTGAAGGATTAAACAAGCATTATTTTTATTTCATATTTGTTGGATTTGGGTGGGTTTCGTTGGTGTAGAATAGCGATGTGATTGGTTTACTTCATCAAATCCACGTCACAGCTCTAAAAAGAAATGTTCACCATTATTTTACAGTGGTCAGTTTTTAGTTTTTTACGCAGAAATATGGCATATATTTAAATTATACGAAATAACTGATTACAATTGATAACAATAATTCACTAAAATCCTGTGTATTACGTAACTATGGGTGAATTTGACGTAAAAGAATTTTTAATGTATTTAAATTAGTATAAAATAACGTAAACATTCATTAATATGCAAAATTTTCACTTTATATTGTATGCTAATCATAATTCTATGAATACATGTATTGTTTAACCGATGTGCAACAACTAATTTCTGTAAAAACGCTAGAATAACTTTACTTTTGCTAAATGTACCCAAATTTATAATAATTATTCCATTTTGCAAAGGTTAAAGTACCAATTGCTCAAGATTTAATTTAAAATTTTCTTTTCCTGTTTTCCTAACATAAATAAAGTTGCAAGCATTAAATAGTAAATGTTAGTTTAACTCATAGCAACTCCTCACGCTTAGTGCAACGTTTATAACGCAATTACAAGTATTTAAATTTTTTTTCCTTCTATAGCCCTTATTAGCTTCTTTGATTTTGTATGTTACGGGTAGAGAGAGCAGTCAGTCAGTTCAAAACCTACTCTATGAATTTTTTGCCGCAATCAGGGAATTGTGAGAAAATACATTTTCTTGCAAAAATAGTAAGCTTTTGTAAATTTTACTAAAACGGTTTTCTAATATTTTCCCTAAGCTTAGTTAATAATGGAGAACAATAAGCTTCCATCACATTTGTGCCTTATTTGCAGGGCTATACACCAAGACGTTATTCAGACTTGATCTCTATTCTTCTTGTCCTAAATTCCACAACCTGGTTTTTATAGTGATAAGCGAAGGTTAATTATTTTTTAATATACCAACCATAACCACAGCTTCCTTTCTGGACCATTGTTTCAAAAGGTACTTGATCACCGATCGATACTTACATTTAGCAAAGCTTAGGTTTTGTCCAGCACATTTCCCTTAACATTTCACAATATACGCGTTCAGCTAGTTAAACCCTTCGTTACTAAACTTGACCAAACTATTTAGCAATATACTCTATCATTAAAATACTTTCCTTTCTAAGCCAACTATACAAGGCGTTAAAAAGGTATAAAATAGCTTCCAGTGCAATTTCAGGTATCCCTAATGTTTTTAAATTATTCTCTTTATTATTGCATTTTATTCGAAAAGGCATATAGAAAATAAATTATTTATTACAAAGAAATCAAAGTAGGCGCTGAAAATGTTATCCTCCTATTTCTGTACGTGCCGTACAACATCGCAGTATGGAGCGTACCACAACTTTTTGGCGAATACTTTGGCCAAAATTTTAGAAAATGTTCACCTAAACCAGAGATGCTAAATTTGGTTTATGTACAACGAAACACCAGTACACTTTCCGGTTGCCGCAAGGCAATATTTAAATCAAAATTTTAACGGTAGAAACGACCCGGTGAGGTAGTTCTGTTATATGGTCAGCTAGGTCACCTTACCTAACACACTTGTACTTCTTTCTTTAACATTATCGGAATAGTTTAGTTTATCAAGTAGCGATAGACAATCCTTAGTAGTTACGGTAATGAATACGAACGTTCCCTTTGCGAACCTACGTTCATTAAGACCTTTCAACTTGTTTGCTTTCATACTAAATACTCTTAAAATATTTTACACTTTTTTTTAGCATTTTATATAATACCAGTTTTGACGTATTATTAAAAAATGGTTTGTGCATAGCCATGAAAATAGCATGTTGAATTCATAATGTTCTACTATCAAGTTTTTCTGGCTTTTTTGCGAATTTGTGTCAAATTTAATTTAATCGCAGTCATAAATATCTTCAAAAAGGAAGATAAGAGACCAAAAGCTATTCATGAACGAGGTTAGATTTAAGATACTACAAGTTATTTATAGCCTTCAGGTTAGACTATGTTGTAAACTGAAGAATACAGTTATTCCCGTTTGCCAGATAACCGAGCTGAAAATGTAAAAACCATCACGTATGTTAATATATCTCGATTTCGAACAATGGTCTTCATTCTATAGTTATATAATGAAGTGGTGCCCATCTCGACTTTTGACCAAGAAAAGATATCGCCTTTATCATCGGCGCTAGGAACTTATGAGCTTCCTGTGTAAAGAAAATCATAGAACGCCGCCTTCTCTTTAGCTAGGCTCAGGCCCTCATAGGTTCCTATTACTCTTACCTCAAGCACTGCGCGGTGCTTAGTGGGTTTTCGTTCCGACATTTGTTGAAGGTTTAGTGTCTTACGATAGGCGAACGAAAGCATCCGCCATTGCTATGGTTGCTAATATATCCAGAACTATGGTTTTAAAAGTTGGAATGATGATTTATGCATGGAAAGGGTGTCTGCGCATTAGATTTCCACACTGCTTATTTCAAGACAAACGCCTGCGAGAAAAAGAAAGTTGTCAATACATTTTAATTGTTCTGCGAGGCGATAGAAACTTTTTTTGCAAATTCTTACTAGTGTAAAACTTGCGTCCAAAAGCAGTGGGCTACAGGGATTTTCCACCACCACATTCTACTAATGGAAAATCAATGGCAACTGTATTTTGGGATGTCGAAGGTGTTTTGTTGGTTAAGTATATGCAAAAAGGGTACTACAAACAATACTAAGGTTTATGGACAGTCGATTCGAAATTTGAAGGCTGGTATACAAGAAGAGCGACAGTATTCTTGGCAAGACAAGTATTTGCTTTTGTATGATAAGCACAGGGTACACGAGGCACGGGCGTTTCAATGTATTATTGAGGAATATGAATTCACTAAGCTTCAACATCCAGTGTTTCGACCAGATTTAGCACTATGTGATTTGTCTTTGTTTAAAACTTTGAAAAAGCACCTCAGAGATAACAGCTTTCTGTATATTTTGAGGTCCTTCCAAACAAATGTTTTCTAGAGGAATGCAGCAGCTGGAAAAGCGTTGGACTAGATGTATCAATATTGAAGGTAGTCAAATTTTTCAAATCTCTGCACCATATTTCTCATAGGTAGATAGATTACATAAATAACTACGCCCTCGTAGTTAAATTTAGCAAATTTAAAAAAATGGTTATTAAGTTGCCGGTTTCAGAGAAAACTGCTTGCCGGTTTCAGAGAAAACTGCTTGCCGGTTTTCCGAAGCGTTGGTGTAGCTTAATGCAGGATGTAAGCGGTTATAAAATGATATCTAAAACTGTTTCGTTGTATTCGCTAACGATTTAGGGTAATTAATTATGTTATCAAGTAAAATAGACTTAAAATTCGTTTTTTCTGCGCTTTATCATTTATATAAAATAATTCCACCTCAAAACGTTATTCGAAATCGACCTGTATGCGATCTTCAAAAACTACTTTAAATTAATAGGTTTTGAAAGGAAATTTTTATGTAATATATACAGGGTGTGTACTAAACGTACGAAAAAAATTCGCCGAGTTATTCCTTGCGCTATTTTAAGATTTTTGTCCTTGGATGATTTTTGGACCGTTTTTTAAAGCGAAACAATACTAAACATGCCACAAAAAATCAGAGGGGTTATTCCTAAGGTTATTTTAAGATCGTGTTCAACGTCCATTTTCATTATACATTTGAATAATTGGACAGATATTTCTACAAGGAAGACCTATCGATGAGGTATATCGAAACTGTTTGGAAAATTCACTACCTGGATATTTATAGGATTTACCATTGACAACGAAAAATGTATTATAATTTATACACGATGGTGAGCCAGCATCTCTTAGTGTGGTTCGTGAGTTTCCAAACTCATCATATGCAGATCGGAGAATTAGTCGAAGTGGACCTAACTTATGGTCTAGTCGATCCCCAGACTTAAATCGCCTGGATTTTGTCCTATAGGGCCATTTAAAGACAGTAGTGTACACTACTTCAGTGGAAAATGGAAAATATTTGATAGGTGTAATACCATAAGAAATAACCCTGGTGTTTTACAAAGAGTAGGGAGTCGGCAAGGAGAAGATTGGATGCACGCATTTTATCTGGTGGTAGTTTTTTTAAGAAGTTTTTGTAAATTATGAGTCTTTACATGTAATATGTTATTAATAAAGTATTGTTTTTTTCACAACTTTATCACCCTTGTTAGATCCTCGTAATTAACATTTAAAAATTACTCAGTTCTCACATTAGAGAATGTTACTTTAAGTAAAAATTACGTAACAGTTTTTCTAGGTTAAAAACGAAGTTCACAGACCATAAAATAAATAATTAGCAAAGTTTAAATTGTGCTCCGTTATAAAAAAAATGCGGATTTGGATATATAATCCATAGTGCAAAATACACTAAAAATCGAAGTGCCAAATCCAAATTGTATTTCAATACGGAAAAGATCTTGCAGCATAAAACAAGGAACCCTTCAAAATTCCAAAATAAATAATTAGCAAAGTTTAAATTGTGCTCCGTTATAAAAAAAATGCGGATTTGGATATATAATCTATAGTGTAAAATACACTAAAAATCGAAGTGCCAAATTCAAATTGTATTTTAATACGGAAAAGATCTTGCAGCATAAAACAAGGAACCTTCCAAAATTATGGTGTCATATACTTTACTTACTGTAAAACTTAAAAAAGGTTGCGAAACAGACGCAAATATGTAACAGAAATCCAACGGTTTTCTGGCATTGCACATAATCAGAAGTTTGAAATTTTAGATCCTTTGATTGGTCTATGCATCAGCAGAAAGGGAATTTAAAAACAGTTATAAAAGCAAAACGTTACAATAAAAATCATCTTACTACGTCGAACACGCAGTGATGAATTAAGCAACCACAAGTGGATCATTTTGATAGCAAATATGTAAATTCCGAAAAACACTGCCCGAAAACATCCAAATATTTGAAAAATATAATACCTTTGATTGATAACCGGCAGCAAAATTAAAGTATTACGGAAGCACCGTCAGGAAATTTATAAAATTAGATTTAATTTTATAAAACGGATGTTTCGTGAAAATCACGCATCTTATAAGAAGTAAAACTTGGAGAGTTGCTAAGCAGAACATTAATTGGCATAGGAATCAAATCATAAATCCAATTCTGTTTTAATAGGAAATAAACAGAAAGAAGATATATTATCGACAAATCAAATGACAATATAAAAATCTAATATTACTGTGTAAGTGAAAATTTTTGAAGTTTTAAAAACTAATAAATTACTTTAGACCAAGTTTTAACAAATTTTAACAACATTTAATTTAAGGTAAAATTATTGTAAAATTTTAATTTAACTAAAGTTTTATATCTGCAGTTTAGCTTCCTTTAGCAAGAGTCATACAGCTGCTTATTTTGGGGCAAAATAAAGATTAAAAGGATCTATCCGAACAGGACATTATATTTGTTTACTTAATTGTATCTGTAGTAAATTTATGTTCTATTTGTAGATGTAAGAATTTGCTTACATTTTTTTTATATATTTGTTTCAAATTTGAAATTTAATATATGTATTGAACTCTTTATGCTTATTCGAGGACGGTCCGATTAGTGAGGTAACTAACATAGAGATGGCGCCATAATCTACGCATGTGTGTCAAATCTATCATATGTCATAAGACATCTGTCAAAGTTTCAGTCAAATATGTTGCGTTCTTTGTCTCTTACAGTTGTTTAAAGTAAACGCGTTACGTTGCTTTGTGAATATGGACAAACGAGAATCCAGTGCTACGATTAAGTACTTCCATATCGCCGGGAAAAACTCAACGAAATTAAAGAAGAGTCAGATAATGTTCACGGCGAATCTGCTCCATCATTTAAGACAGTTTGTTTCTGAATGAATTTAAATGTGACCGTACGAGTACTGAAGATGAGACAAGATCAGGACGTCCGAAAGAGGCTACTACTGACGAAATGATCACCAAAACTCACGATCTTGTTTTAAATGATAGTAATTAAAGGTGCGTATGATAGTAGACACTATAGGTATATCTCAAGAACGTGTTGGTCATATATTACATAAACACTTGGGTATGAGAAAACTGTCAGCAAGATGGGTGCTGCGTCTGTTAACTGTGGAGCAGAAGCGAATGTGCGTAACAACTTCTGAGTACTGTTTGGCCATTTCTAAGCATAATCCCGACGAATTTTTGCGTCAATTTATTGACGTTGACGAAACAATGGGTAGAAGCCGATTAAGAAAGAAAAAATGGTTCCGTCAGCTAACGACATTATGGGCACCGTATTTTGAGATGCTCGTGGTGTTATCTTTATAAATTTTCTGCAAAAGGGTAAAACAATCACAACAATCATGACAATGCACCGGCTCATTCAACGAACATTCTCATGGCAAAATTAGTTGAATTACGATTCGAAATACTTCGCTATGCACCTTACAGTCCATATTTAGCTCCATCTGACCTTTTCCTGTTTCCAAACTTGAAAAAATGGCTAGGTATAAAGAGATTTTCATATAATGAGGAAATGATTCTAGAAACGTAACACATTTACTTTAAACAACTGTAAGAGACAAAGGACGCAATGAATTTGACTGACGCTTTGACAGCTGTCTTATAACATATCATAGACTTGATAAATGACACGCATGCGTATATTATGGTACCATCTATATGTTAGTTGCCTCACTAATTAGACCGCCCTCGTATAATCGTATGTAGTAAATAAAATTTTTGGTGTAACCCACAATTTTAAAAAGTAAATATTGAAAAGGAAGTATAAACAAATTACTTCCAGGTAAGATTTTAGGGTACAGTAAATTCATTGTCCGAATATAAGAGGTTTATCCTCAAGCTTATTATCAATAATAAAGTCTAGAAATAGTTTGGTTACCTATAATTCTAAAACCTAATAATTGCATAATTTTACAACACAATACAGTAATTTATTTTAATTGATCACATTGCCAAATCGGGTAACTAACACCCTGCATCTTCGAAACAAAGCGTCCTTCCTAAAACCATCCAAGGACAAAAATAACGCAAAGAATAACCACCTGAATTTTTGCCGCATTCTTAGTACACACCCTGTAGAACAACCAAACGGTCACCTATTATAGCAATTTTTGACTGCAAAACTAATGCTAACATTTATAAATTTTACGCCAAGCTTGGCATGAATAAATATATATTAGTAATTTCGGCAAAAACTTAACCATAATAAAATTACTGAACAGGGGCACTAAACCAAGAGCTATCTATGAAAGTATGGTTACCGTACGTGAAGAACTTGAGTCGCGGTTTATTATCATAATTATAGATTGGTGTATTAAAAAATCATAATATACGTAAATTGATCAAAATTTTAATTAACGCCTATCCTAAGAATGTATGCCGATCAAATATAAGGAATATCATTCGAAAGTATTAAGATGATAATAACGAAAATGATATAATTTATAAATGATTCCTGAAATTTGTTACAAAATTAAAAAAGTGTTTGATAGGATTGAAAATTTGAAAATTGTTTTTTATTTCGATAATAATGTTGGTAATTTATTTATTAATTTAAAGGACAGTATTTCTACATTATTTAAATCAAATATTATTTAGAAAGTTAAGTGTTTATGATGGACAAACATCCACATGACTTAAAACTCGAATGGCTTTACATATAAGCGATTGCAAGCTTAATAAAACAAGAAGCGTTCCTGTAAGCCATTCTAATTAATTGGATCATAGAATTGATTTTAATAACGTTGAAATTTTACATTTTTGTAACAATTATAAATCAAAATGTTCTTCATTAAAAAAGTTTGTAAAGTATTGAATTTCGAACCTGACGAATTCCCATACTAGTATTTATTCCTTTTTGTGTAATATTTGCAAATAAAGATGTTTTGTTGATTCGTTGTATATTTTGATATTTTTAATTGTCTTAGTTGAGTTATTTATTGTTTTAGTTATATCTGTCGCTAATGTCAGACTAATTTTATACTATAGTTCTAATGGTCTCAGCGAAACGTACAGCCTTGCGCGAAATATGACGATTTGTTTTAAAACAGTGTTTATCATTATATATATATATATATATATATATATATATATATATATGTGTGTGTGTGTGTGTGTGTGTGTGTGTGTGTGTGCGTGCGTGTGTGTGTGTGCGCGCGCGTGTGTGTATGTGTGTGTGTGTGTCTGTGTGAGTGTGCGCGTGTGTGTGCGTGTGTGCGCGTGTGTGCGTGTGTGCGTGTCTGCGTATGTGCGTGTGTGCGTGTGTGCGTGTATGCGTGTGTGCGTGTGTGCGTGGGTGCGTGGGTGCGTGGGTGCGTGGGTGCGTGGGTGCGTGGGTGCGTGGGTGCGTGGATGCGTGCACGCATGCGTGAGTGCGTGTGTGCGTGTGTGCGTGGGTGCGTGGGTGCGTGGGTGCGTGCGTGCGCGCGTGCGTGCGTGCGTGCGTGTGTGCGTACGTGCGTGCCTGCGTGCGTGCGTGCGTGCGTACGTGCATGCGTGCGTTGGTGCGTGCGTGCGTGCGTGCGTTCATGCGTGCGTGCGTGCGTGCGTGCGTGCGTGCATGCGTGCGTGCGTGCGTGCGTGCGTGCGTGCGTGTGTGTGTGTTGACGACCCTGTATGTCCCACATAGGCAACCTAATTTACACTTTCATATATCGCTATTCCAATTCAAAACCACTTATTTGTCATATTCCCAACTGTCAATAATTAAGTTGTAATATTTAAACTACTACGAGTATAATGAACTACTAGTAAAATTGGTATTCACCTTTGTTAAAGGAAATTTTCTAATAAAGTATAAAATAGCAAGATATAAATGAAAACGCAATTAACTGGAAAAAAATCAATAAAAATGTTAATTGTCTATTTAATAAACACCTAATGTAAATTTTGCTCAAAATGCCGACCTATGACTCTTACGCATGGTACAGTTCTGTTTAAAAACGATCGTTGTACACGCCATAATGTTTCTGGTGTTATTAACCTACACGATTCTGTAATCATTTCCTTTAAATCATCAACATTAGCAAGCGGAGTTAAA
>JAHWXV010096380.1:0-15493 GCA_024586415.1 Phrixothrix hirtus
AATAATGCCCCACAGGAGACTCTCATATCTATCCATCATAACAAAACGTTTATCGGCATATGGACTTAAACCCAGCTGGATTTAATTAATTTCCTATCTATAACCAAACCGGTAGAATTATTAAGACAGTAGAGGTCATCATCACAAGTTATTTGGTTCTTTACAACATGCTTTTTCACCGCATTAGCTTTCTGCACAACATCCTTGTGCTCCACTCGAATAGCATACATTTTAGCTCATAATCCAACAAATTCCGTTATTATTCGCCCATTCATCTCATCTTTCATCAAAACTGATACTTTGTTGTTCGATGAAGCGATACCACAAATATTATCTTCAGGATAATCGCTGCTACTAAACCTTGTTTGGCAGTCTTTGCGAATAAGCTTATAAATATTAGGACATTCAACAGAACATATCAAAGAGTCAGTGTACGTGTAGGCAGCTTCACATTATTTTCAAATGTTGGCAGCGTATAATCGTAATGAAATTCAAATTGTGGTTTTAGATATATCCAAAATTGCCATTCCTATATATATAGGCTTGTTAAAATAGAACTTAGTTTTTTTCAACTCAATGGCAACAAAATTTTCACTGAACCCAGTAGAATTTCAGAATTTAGGTTTAGAAATTAAAGCTTTAGTACGATATCGGCCTGCCCATTTATCTGCCAGCTTAACAATACGATGTTTTCTTATGTTCTCCATAGTTTTCTCAAATGCGGCATCTTTCATTAATTTGAAAAGATTTTTTTCGAAATCATTTTTAGCTATACCTCGCAATTTCGTATTTAAGTCAATCTAGGATTTTAACTAAGCAGACTACACATTCTAAAACCCTATGAATTCGCGTAAGTTTTAAACTATGCTTCAATACCTGCTTCAAGTTTCTATAATGAATTGCATATCGGTGCTTATTATGCGGTGTAGCCATTAACTTCACTTCCACGAAGTTAGACGCCGATTAATAATCTGGACATAACGGCAGGTCTGAATATAGGTTATGCAATTCTCTAGGATATTCTAAATCAACTTCTAAAATATATCCAGTTGAATTATCATCTTTGACATTTGCCACTCAACCAACTAAAATTTCCATAGGATAAATATTGAGACATGGCCCATCCATAGTGGTTAGTAATGTCGTTGTAAATCATAAATTTGCTCGGCTTGGATGCATCATAATCAGGTATATATCTGTTGTCAGCTTTTAAATGACGTTTAGAGCACTGACTCAATCCATCCCGTATCCCACGTTCAATAAATAGTCATAAATTCAAAATTAGCTGCATTATGTTTGAGCATACAACTCCACGTATATCCAGGTAAAGTATAGTAATGAGCAGGATCTAGCGTATACGTTTTCAGAAAACCGGTTCTAAATTTCTCAAAAACGAAACCCTATAGGATTATATCAGCCTTAAGATATAAATCGCTATATTCACCGATATTTTGAAGTTCAAATACAGTTTATATGTTTCGCGCATGCTCATAGTGAGCGTCAGAGATATTTGAATGGTTTAAATAATTATAAAATTTCGTTTTTCCTGGAAGCCTCTTTTCAGAAAATTCCTCCTCAGAATCAAATTAACTATATAGATGCACCTCTTTACGCGTCAGAAATTTTAACTTTTCATCCGTTACATCACGAAATTCACTCTTGAGTTCGGAATATTTACGTAAATATGAAGCTTAAGTGTATAATCCTGAAGCTATCATGGCTATTAATTTACATTAACGGTTAATTTACATTCTTTGTATCTAAGGATCTTTATTTGTATAATTTTATTTATTCTTCGACTTGTTGGTGCGAATTAATATTTTTATTTTAACCGAAATCGGCTTCATATTGAGGTATAACCGAATACTCAATATATACGAGGTTTGATAAACTACTCCTGCAGTAATATTATAAAAAGAGCACAGTTTAACTAATAAGAATATTTGACATATATCAAGCATAGTACTTGTTTACATTAATGCCTTTATTGTAACCTCCTAAAAGTTTTTAAAAGTAGTCGGGAAAGCCTTTCAAATAAATTACTTTCAACCCAGCTGTTTGATTCCTCTTAATATCTTCTTGGTTGCTTCCCTTTGAGGAAGATTTTCACTATAGAAATAAGAAAATGTCTGGTGATGTCAAGTCAGAACATTGACCTCGAAAACCTCATATTTCTAAGAAATGGTTGTAAAATAGGTAGGAATATCATCAACAACAAGAACTGTAACCCTATCAATATTTAACTTCATTTGCTGATCCTTTGTCGCAATTTACGAAATTTTGCGATTGAATTTGTATTTTGAGAGATCGATAGATAACTGTGTTAAACTTTATCTTTAAAACTCGCTACTATGACTTAAAACAATATTGCCATACGCAATTTCCAATATAGATTTATGTTCACCTTACACTAATTGACAACTAACTGTAATATTGGCAGATTATGTTATAACTGACAAAAGCATGGTGTATACTTTAGCGTCCTACATGGAAATTAATAACCGTTCGATTTTTGCTTCACAGCCTTTTGTTGCAGTCTACTTTCGTTTTTATTTAACTTCCCGTGATTCCAATCCAATCCTGAAGTAAAATTTCCATGGTACAGAGTCGCAACTCTGGTAATGTCTAGTTGTCATGATGACCACCGTCATCTTAATAACATTTCTACACACCCTATACAAGAAATTCATAGCTATAGGGTGTGAGTTTTAGCCCTTTACACAAATTATATTAATCCTTTTTCGTTTGAAAATAGAGACGAAGTTTGAAATATTACATTTCACATTTAAAAATTTTCTTACTTTAACCTTTGATTATTCCGTAAATATTATTTTCCGTTTTGGTACTTTCAATTCTCTAATATTGTTTACGCCACATTTATTTTAGTTGCTAAATTTCGAACGAATTTTAATTTGTACAGATAAATGAATTCTTAGTGCATATTTGAGGATGTTTCTAAAATGAAAGCAGGAAAAAATATGTTTACGGAAATCAGCTATTCCGGTTTAGTACTTCAAGTTCTCTCGTATGTGAAATTCAGATTTGTTACTAGATATTTGAATAAGTTGGTATTCGAATAACTTTCTAACTTGTACAGATAAATAGCTTTTCATAAAATGAGAGTTGGACAACAAAATATGTTTACTAAAATCTATAATTTTGTATTTTTAATTTGGCTTGCTCGTGGTCGTACATGTGTAAAATATTACATACAAAATTTAAGCCCTTAAATTAGTAGTTAGCAAATTGATTTTAATAAATTTCCAAAACCCTTAAGATGTCGGTTTAAGGACTAAATGTTATTTATACATAGTTTACAATTAGTTCTCAGCAATAAGTTTTATTTTTAAAAATTCTGCGCAACTGCTTACCCCAACTGCTGTCCATTTCATTCAAGTCCTACTCGGCGAGGATTGCACTGCTTATTTGCAAGCTGCAGTTGGAGCCTTATTGGTTCAATCAGTAATGTAGACAATCCTAGTTTTATCTTCGAATACTAACCGGCATATTATCTCCTTACATCGTAAGTATAAGCTCGTGAAACTAACACAAACTTAAATTGTTTATTTGCTTACCAAATTCAGTCAATTTTACTTCAATCATCAATGTGTTCCAATATTTTTTTACTACTGAGAGTAGTTTATTAAATAAAGTATTTAAAGTAATATCTATATTTTACATTTGTTTTACTAAACAGGCGCAAACCATTTACATAACCACGTTTATGTAGTCTTATATTATATGTATATTATCATAATAAAATTTTTATTTTGTAAATTTGTTGTTTGATATTTGTAAAAATAAGGGTTTATAAATTTAAATTTGACAAATTTGTTTCTTTAACCCTATATTTCTCAACATGCCTCCAAAGTGAGTAATTTTTTATCCATACTTAACCCTATCAGAAAAATTATTCATTAATTTTTACTTTCTCTTACCTATATGAAATATAATACAGACAAACTATTGTTGTTGTCCAAAATCTTCAATGTCGAAATTTTAGTGTACATACATGTTTTCGGATCCCTTGAGTCTGAAAATGACGTTCTTAAAAATTGGTCTGTCTATGTGTGTGTGTGTGTGTGTGTGTTTGTGTGTGTGTGTGTGTGTGTGTATATGTACGCGCGTGCGTGTGTGCGTGTGTGTGTGTGCGTGTGTGCGTGTCTGTATGTGTGTGTTTGCGTGTGCATGCGTGCGTACGTGCGTAGTTGCGTGCGTGTGTGCGTGCTTGCGTGCGTGCGTGCGTTTGTGCGTATGTGTGTGTAAACAAAATATCTCGAAAACGAAAACTCGCAGATACACAAAATTTTATATTTGAATTTGCATCCCTCCTCGAACGCGACTGCAACAACTTCACTAAAATCCAATAACCGGAAGTGCCACATTACTCTTGTCATTTTTTGGTTTTTTGCGATTTTCTCGAAATCGCTATAAAGATTTTTTTTGAATTTATTGTATTTCTTAGACATTTAATGCCCTTTCATGTAATTAAGACAATTTCTCAGAAAAATGTCCGTAAAACGTGTAACTGGAAGTAGTCTTACCATTAACTCCGAATAAAATAACTATGAAACTGAAAGACTTAAATAAATGAAAATTTGTATTTGAGATCCTAGCTACCTTCGTATTGTAAATCAAGAATTTTGTTCGAATCTAATGGCCGAAATTACAACTGTATTTTTGTTATTTTTAGAAATTCTCTGAATTATTCATTTTTCGCGATTTTCTCGAAATCGGCTGTAACGATTATTTTAAAAATTATTATATTTCTTAGATATTTATATCATTTACACTGTTTCTCATAACTTTTCCGTAAATTGAATAACCGGAAGTACCTTCACCGTTAACTCAAAATAAAATAACTATGAAACTAAAAGTCCTAGGAAAGAAAATTTATATTTGTCGCCATAACTACATTTTTATACCAAATGAAGAATTTCGTTAAAATAAAATAACCAGAAATTACACTTTATTTCTGCCAGTTTTAGATATTTTACGTATTTTCGTTTATCGCGATTTTTTTGAAATCGCCTTTAACGATTTTTTTAAAAATTAGTGTATTTCTTAGCTACTTCATTCCATTTTATATGAATTAAGCCGTATCTCTAATAAATTTTCGAAAATCGAGTAACCAGAAGTACTTAGTGTATTAATTGTGAACAATATATCTCAAAAACTAAATTAGATATATGAATCAAATTGCATATTTAAGTTTTTTGAATTCTGCACATGAGACGTCAAGAATTTACGTAAAATCGAATGACCGGAAATGCTACATTTTTCTTGCGATAGCTTTCTTGCGATATTCTCGAAAACAGCTATAGCTTATGTTTTTAAATGTGCTACAGTTATTATGTATTTAATGCGCCTTTACGCGAACTTAACAGTTTTTCTGAAAAAATGCATTGAAGCAAGTTATGAGAGAAAATTTCCGGAGCTAAGCAACCTTTCGCCTGTCCAGTAACTTGGATGGGTGACCATTACAATTATCGTTTCCAAAATAAACGTAGACAATAATCCAATCATTTGTGGGCACTATTGGTATATCTATGTACGTAAAAGAAAGTTGGGTGTTGTCTCACACCAGATTTTACTAATTCATTTAAAAATTGATTTTCACGTCAATTTTGACATTTCTTCCCTTACTGGTATTTGTTTAGCTTTACAGTAGCTTAGTTTGCACCTTTTGTATCTTTTTAATTTATATGTTACTTACGTCATAAGTTAGATGCCTTTGATGAGTCAAATTTTTTTGTCAATTTGCCTATTATTCAATAATGCAATAGTTAACTATTTTCTTTCGTATCGTTTAGGATTGTAATAGTAAATGGATCCGAACTTACTAAATCAATTATCAATTAGCAACCCTTCTTAATTCAAAGCGTTTATTTAAGCTCTTTTGAAGGTGAATTTTAATTTTACTTAAGGGTTAACGTGAACAAATGCAATGACCGTAAGCAATACTCTATCTATTTTTCTTTTAATCGACACGAGCATATGAAAAAGACACGCGTCTCGCCTTTTGTCGGACGGGAAACTCTTCTTATTTATTTATTATTTTCCGTTGTCCTGTCAATACGCCGGTGCCAAAAACTTACGGCGGCAAATTTACAATGGTAGAAAAGATTTTGTTCATAATGCGCGAAACGGCAACAAAATCTGGCAAACGGAACTCGGGAGTAGAATTATGCCTAATTACATTCAAACAGAAATAGTACATAAAGTACTTAAACTACATTTCAACCGCAAATATAAATCAGAAACAACTGTGAGTGCCTAAGTATCGCAGCGCTCAAACTCTGCACCTATAGACAGAAACACAAGTGTCGTAATAAATAAGTCCGCGGTCACGTCTAGCGTGATACCAGTCGCATAACTTAACCAATGACAATTTCAACGCCATTATCAACGAAATAAGCGCTAACAAGGCGCTCGGTACCAACAGCATCCCTAACCGCACAGTCAAAGTGCTCACAGACGACCCCAAAAGTGAAATAACGAACACAGTAAACGCCGTTACTAAAATCTGTTGCTACTCCAAAGCCTGGCGTAACGCGAGCATCGCCAGCATACCTAAGAAGGGAAAAGACCCAACAGTCCTCATCAATTGAAGACCCGTTAACTTGTTAAATGGGTTCAAAAATATTACCGACACAACGGTCAAACATTTACTCCAAAACTAAGTAGAGGAAAACCTTCTCTTACCGTCGAACCAGTCCAATTTTTCCCCAAATTCTCGACATTCAACAGCTAACACACCTTGAAATAATAATTACGAAAGCCAAAAAAAGCCATAAGGCATAGTAGCTGCCTTTCTTGATACAGAAAAGCACATGAAAACGTGTAGCAAGAAGTACTTATTCACAAAATGGTATAAATAGGCTTATAAATATACTTATTCAAAATTACACAATCATTCCTAGAAGATATGACGTACCAAGTGAAGTTTGGGAGCGAACTTTCAACAGAAAGGGAATCTAAAGAAGACCTACCGCAGAGACCCCTCATGATACTGCTATGGAACTCTTTTGTAGCCAATATTCCTCAGATTACTATGGTTCCCGGTACGAGGCTTTTGCACTTCTGTCACTAAAATGCTCAGCAAAGGCGACACTGAGGCATTTCCTGAATGCCCTTCAGTTGAACTTCAGCAGATGGACAATCTCCATACATAGAAGCAAATAGAACTCGCCCGTTCTCCAGGAGAATGGGAAAGAGCGACACCATTAAGACTATGAGTCAAACCTTAAAAATCAGAAGGAAAGCCACCTACCTGGGGATAATCTTTGATCAGAAACTCACGTGGAGGACTTACACGAACCAAGCAAAAGCATTAGCGGCACTCTACTACATGCGACTATTTTTCGTTATAATTAGTGAAATCCTGTCGATTTCAACAAGGAAAAATATTGGACGTAACCGAACAGGAACTGTGGTATAGTGGGACAGATAAAGTCTTAGGTATCTTCGGCCAGGCCCAAGAAAAATCCTACAAAGCCATGGTCCACGCGCCGAGATATGTAAGGAACTCCGATCTACCAAGGCACCTAAAGAGTCAATACCTAAGGACGAGGGCAACCCAAAGGTGGGAGGTTATGATGAAATGGCTATCCTCCTATTCCAACCCCGAGTTCAAACAAATAGCGAGGCAGATGGCTTACATCTAGGGCGCCTACCCACCGCACAATTGGGTCTTACCTTGGTCTGGAGGTGAATATGAACGACAATATAAGTTCACTTAAATCGTTGAAAATAGGCTGCTAACAAGAGAGAAGTAGAGCTGAATTTTAAATTGTGCACTCAGAAATAATTTACGGAAACGCCAACGACATTTTTATTTTGGAAACGTGCCTCATCCAACAAACAAATTAGACAGCAATTAGTGCTTGTTGCAATAATTGTCCGAAATTTAGCACAATACGTGATTATTGTCGGTAATTTCAATTATTTCAATATGTGAAGAGGGAATCTCCGTCAGATTTGCAAGGACCCAAATAGAACGCTGACGACTTTGGTGTACGATTACTCAAACACACACACACATACGCACGCGCGCACACACACACACACACACATACACACATTCTCTTGATTTTCTACGATTATTGGCCTACCTGATGGTTCCTGGTTCTATTCTTTTCATGCCTACTTCAAGAATAACCTCTTAACAAAGTGTCTTCTTTTTAGTTTCCATAGAATGACAATGAGGACGTCCTCGGCGTATTAAACATTGCACAGTTGTTATACTATATTCAAGAATAACGACGTCCGCGGCATGACCTCACTGACTAGGAATTTATTACAACAGACACATAAAGCATAGCAAAAATTGCAATGTCAAGAAATAATTTATAACAAAAGGTTAAAAACCCACACGGGTAAAACACATGATTGTTATGAAAATGTTCTATACATGCCAGCCTTTGTATAAAAAAAGTATTTCGTTCACAGTTTAACATTAGTAACTCTATTAATTTAAATCAACTTTTTCACGTCAGAAAGTGTAAATACAGAGCTAGCAAAATAATTACTAGATTGAAACTAAAATCGTTATTGAAGATTTGTAATTTAGAAGGACAATATTTTCAAATACATATTCTTAGTCTAATTTGATTATAAATTGTTATGTTGTTGCAAGACACTTGAGCACATCATTTTGCTTCTAATAATTCAAATAAATCAATATACTCAGTCTTACATTTAAGGCTTTGTATTTTCCGGGTACTTCACCGAATTGTCAATAATATTCATATGCATGTGTTCAATTTTTATTTTTAATAAGAATTGTAAATAACCTGAGATATCGAATGAAATATTCAGCTTAACTTCGTTGAAAGCGTAGAATGTAACGTAATCGAAAATGTGATTTTGAAAATAAAATTTTAGAAATGTCTAACAGTTTCGTACCTCTATCTCACGCGATCGAAGGGTGTGTTGATATATTTACTGGCATATTTGTTATACCAATTTTAAAAACAAAATTCGTTGATGTAGAACGTGTTTTAAAATCAAACAATTTATTAATTTTAGATTTCATTATTGACCTCTGGATTACGACATCTAGGAATAATTTTGTATGCAAAATAACATACATAAACAAGATAAGCACTCCTGATAACCGAATATAATATGCAATGCACAAAGGCAAACCAAATTGCAATGAATAGAAATCGGTTTAGACAATGCACCGTTGCATTGAAGTGGGTACGTGTAGTAATATTAATCAAAGGTACTTAAAATATTGCAGCAACCCTAGATTAAATTCTAAATATTAGTTAGTTTTGGAAAACCAATTCTCTGAAAATGCAGTTTTTTGCATAACAAAATTAAAAACAAGCAACAGATTTGGAAGCTGATATTATATTTAACATTCTGAATTTAGAGTATGTTTTAAATGTATATTAGCAAAACTAGTTAAAAATATGAGTGGGTAATAAATAACACAAATTAGAAACTTAAAAACTTAAAAACTTCGGAACATTAGCGTTAGTAGTTTCAACTCTGCCCAAATAGTTCGGGAAGGTTTGGAATTTCTAATTTATGATGAGTTTCTTTTAATAAGTTTGCAATTCGTCGCTAAGTAATTTTATTTCTAATGCATAAAACGTCTTCTATTCAATTTTAGAATCTTAAAATAAAAACCAAAATAATTATCTCGCATTTTTATAATTACTACTTGTATTAAAGTTCCACTAAATCTTTATCAGAGAAACAGGCCATTTTAGCCATACAGCAGCATCTAAAAGACTGAAATATAAAGCTCTTCTACTTATGAATAAATGAAATTCTTAAATTATGACATTAATATTTATAAAGGTTTTGTATAATTTAAATATAGAAATATACGACTTGTTCATATGCTAGAGCGCTTAGTGAAGAATTAGTTTTATAACTGCTAGTACCTAGTAAAAATGGACCTAAAAATGTATTTATATTGAAAGATAGACCTAAAATCTTAGGAAAAAGGAGCAATTTTAGAATGATATTACAAACCAAGATTTCTGAATCTTGGGCGGACGACGAGAAAATAACCGAATAGTAACAGGAAATAAATCAAAAAGAACCAAAATATTTTCACGTGCAGAAATGATGTGACAATACGGCTAACTTAAGGTAGAGAGATTTGATACGCTGTCAACTAGCTAACAGTGCTGTTGGAAAGGTGCTAACGCCAATTGAGGGTTCAAACACCGTATAGGGTTTACTAAGCTCGATAATTTCGAGCACTACTGATTTTATTACCTCTGTGAGGTTTATGACCTAAACTGACCTAGGATCATAATGTTACCTTGAAGCGAAATTAGGATTCTCCAAGAAATGGTACAGCAACAAAAACTAAATAATCTAGAGTTGTTGCAGAGTTATTTGTACTAAAAACAAATTAAATGTTTAAACATTCAAGATTTTAGAATGCCCTGTAGATGGTTCGAATTATTACATGAACCGAAACATATGTAGGCAGAGTAATAAACAGTAATCAAATTTAATATTCTTTTTAATTACTTAGGGAACTTGGTTTCAAGTTTTTTCTTCAATACATCATTATAAATAAGCCAAAATTAACAGTCTCAACATAATTAACGTAATTGAGTAAACTAATTAATAACAGGTAGGCCTTTTGATGTCCCGTTAAGTCGTAATAATTGTTAGCACAGCAGCGACAACAAGCGGGCCTACAGAAAGATTTTGAATTGAATCTAACCTATAATAGATGTGTATGAATGAATTAATTATTTAAAATTTCTTACAGACTTGTAACCGCAAATTAGTTGCTGAAGAGGAATGTTGATTGAGCCTAGTTAAATTAAATCTTGACAATAAATTTAATAAAATAGTTCGTAATTTTAACACATATATAAGGAACAAATAAACGGCATTCATAAAGATACAGCTAAACACATGAAACCAAATAAAGAATTATTATTATTAATCGTAGGTAAACCATGACAAGGTGTTTGAGCTTTAGTCACTCAACAATGCGGTAAATGATGTTGCACAGATTTAGGTCTAACTGGTCAACCCTTTCCATGCATAAATAGGACAAACATGGGCAACATAAGTAAATCTAAATCATACTGCTCAGATACCCGCGTATTTAATACTAATAACAATCTATTTGGAATTAAGACTAAATAAGTGTGATGTCAATAATTTATGCGTTACAATGAAGGATTTAGTAAATTTAAATCATGCGTGTAGGTCAAGATAAAATTTGATGATTCATTCAAATGATAGCAATGCTCACAACATTTGATGTGACTGATCTAATGGTGTAACTAGTTCCCATCAATTAGGAGGCACGATCCGCAAATAAAGCAAGGTAGTGAAGAGCAATCCGAATAAACCAAACTACGAAATGTCCGATACCAACAAGCTCGCAGTTAGGATTAGGTAAGGTGTGTAAATATAAAAACTTAAATGCACCCACGGGAGGCTGAAATATTTTCCCAGTCGTTCCTATCTATAATTTACCAAAGGTAGTGGTAACGGTGTTTAACACAATGGCGCGTGTAGTAACACCTCCCGTTTTATGGAATCACACCCCTTTATGAGCTCGACCTATTATTCCATCAAAACGGATTCCAGTGGAAGCGTCGTTAAGGGAAAAAGAACTAAAAAAGAACACTCGTACGCATAACTTCTCGTGTCGAAATTGTATAGACATTCTACCCAGCTAATGTTTCTTATGAGACCTTAACTTGACTTTTACAGCTTCTTGTGTCGAAGTAAACGTTCAAACGAGGAACGAAGACTTGTATTGTCGAAGTTTTCAGTAGGTGCCGTCCGAATATAAAAAGGCCAATGAACTTGAAAGATCAACAAAATAATATAAACCACCTTTTCAGTCCACTTCGTTTGGCCGAAATCAACAATCTGAAACTGTTAAAGGTTGATTACTCTAAATAGATAAAATCATTCCCTTAAACAAACCTGATAGAATATTAACTAGAAACTCAACACATAAGCACAATCTCCGCATTTTCAAGCAATTGGCTTAGTTCATTCATGCTGTAGAAGTTAATTTCATCCAATTATTATAATACCATTCTTATAAATGCACGTATTGAATTTATAAAGACAAGCAAAAGCAGTAAAATAAATAATCTCAAACTTAAATAAATAAGAAGGTGTTATTCAATCCTAAACCTTTCACGCAGCTCCTGACCAACGTTATTACTGTCTTCTCTCTGAAAAAGTGGACAAACATCAACAATTCTGAAATCAGTAACTGTAACGCCACAAAGCAAAATTTAGCTATGGATGCAAGCCCATAAGTTTACTAGGACGTCCCCTAGCTGCTGCTGTCTATCCGTAGCTTTACAAACTTTTTTAGAAACTATAGAAAATCTATAAGAGGTATACCGCCAAACAAACATGCAAATTAAACTTAATTTATACCCGTATCCTTAGCCGTTCCAATAAACGCCACAATGTGATAATCCATGTTGTTCTCATTCCCTCAAAACTGAGATTAATAACAGCAAAGTTATAGCTGTCAGAACAATGTATATATGTGTGTAATAATTGTTTAAATATTTGACAGAAGCATAACGTTTCGCACAGACTATCGTAAGTTTACTAAACACGCCACGGCGTAATGGATGACGAATTATAGATATTTAAACAAAGTCCAGAAACCAATCGTTATAGCAAGGAATGATTGACAACAGAAGTTAGAAGGCGCATATCGAAGAACAAAGTAATGCCCTGTCTACGCTTCTTTGTTCATGTAACATTTGAAAGGATGATGACCCATCAATTCTAATCTACGGCACGCTACTGGCTATTTATTTCTTCGTGTCTTTATCCTATTTCATTTTATTATATTTTAAGTTCTTGTTAGACTCTTAAAGAAATACAACTTGTTAGGCGAAAATCAAGCTATTTGAAATATTTGTCAAACCGTTTCCGTTCACATAAATAGTGTAAGGTAATGTATACTAAAGAAACGTTATCATTGTCAATTAGTTATAATCAGAGTTCAAAGAACCGCTCGATCCATGAGAAATAAAAGAGTACGTTTTGCGAGATTTATTGTGCGGAACCTATATTTCTTAAACTGCCACATTGTAGTCTCAAGACAGATATATTCAAACAAAGCGGGTAGGCTACACTCAAGGTTTGAAATTGTAGATTTTCTAATAATACTAAAAGATTGTGATAAATGTTACCTAGTGCTTAAAACTTATTAATAGCAAAATACAGAATACTTTTTTATTAAAAGATGCCAGAAGAAAATGGATTCATTAAAGATTGAGTATAATGTAGTTTACATAACCTCTTCTCTGAAGGTTGCCTAAACAGATTGTACCTGTATTGAATCAATCTGGAATGTTTACACTGAAACAAGTACTTCATTATTATATATTTGAAAATAAAATGTAATTATGCGAATGCTTCTTAACTCGAAGGTTCTCAGGAAAACTGAACCGAGCTATTTAGAAATAAAAAATTTTGAATTTGTTTGAATTGAATTAGTACTTAAATAGCTATTCTAAATGATAATAAATTGAACAGATTAAAATTTTTAAGTCAAACAAAAATTCCACAATCGATAATTATGCTCAAAAATTACATCGGAGTGTCCATCCTGCTAGTTCAATTTAAATTTAATTAAAATGCCGACACGTACAACAGTTGTATATACAAGATGAAGGTTAAAATTACAATCTTCTGGCTTAAAATCATATGCTTGTCCTTTACATATAACTCATATTTTCATTAAATACCATAATAAATGTTTGTTCGAATTCACACAATGAACGTCACACTTAATACTTATTAACAAACTGGTGTATTTCACAGTGAAAGTCAAAGTTGAATTATTTTTCATTGAAGTGTGACAGAGAACAAATGTTGTATTTTACCTTGAAGCTGTCTACTATAAACTCTTTCGGTACTATAGGAAGCTACGCATTATCTCAGGAAACCAATCTAACGGAAATCATACGGGTTCCGAAATTTCACACTCTAATTGTTTTAGACTAACGATTTCAAAAAATTCGCTTACTCATTCAACACCATTTTACTATGTACACTTATCCAGATACTTTTTGGAATAACTGACGCAAGTACTTCCTACTTCAATAAGAGTTCTCTAGAAAACTAATGAATCGTTGAAGAGCATACAATCATTTGGACCCAGAGCCCAGAGTTAAATCTTTAAAATGACGTTGAAGGGGTCACAATTGTTGAAAAACATGCAAGTAGTGTTTGGTGCCATCAGAAGAGGAATTTTTGCAACAGAAGAATGAATCACATTTTATTACGACCGATAAAGATAAGAAATTTATGGAGACAAGTTGCTATGAGATATTTTAAAAGATTGTTGCAATTGATATTTAGAAATAACAAACTTAAGAAACAGTAATTAATTGATTAAAACCTATCAAAATGAAATTTAAATCTGTAGAAATTATTCGTATATGAAATAAAAATTGGATACAAAATAAAATGAATCGAAATATAAGTCCAATATACCCGGTGTCCCATATTTAATTTAACACGGCATAAGTTTGTTAATTTTAAAGACAAAAAGTTGTGGAAAAAGTACTGTAAAAGGTAAGCTCTTTACGAAATCTGACAGAAACTACCCCTATAGAGAAACATCCCATAGAATCTACCCCTAACCTTGTTTATTCAAACGGAACCCTATATGCTTATTTCGGTATTTAAATAGAGCTTAGCAGCCCGCATTCAGTGATCTATAGCATTGAATATATTCTCGCACAACAATGTGCAAAAGTTAACAAATCAACATTCTTATGATAAACCAGTGTTAATCAACGATTGAAAAAGCAATCGATTAAATTACTTTTGACGTTTAATCTGAGTCATTCGTATTAGTGTACATTTCCAAACATTCACTTAAATAAAGTGTTTGTGAAACTACGTTGAATATTAATTTATTCGCCTAAAGAATGCCGCAAAGTTATAGTGCAAATGAGTATGTAGATATACTACTCATTTACAGAATGTCAGCAAATGCTCGTTTTGGCTTACGTTGTAGTGAATCCGCACGTTTCTATCCATAACCTCGCCGAAGAACTTAATGTGAGTAAAAGTACAATTCATCGGATCCTTAAACAACATAATCATCACACATTCAAAGTTTACTTGACGCAGGGGATTGAGGCCTACTGATTTTGAACGGAGATTACAGTTCATTGCGAGTTTATAAGTAATGATCCATGACAATTCCGATTCATACGAAAAATCTGCTGACTGATAAAAGCAGTTTCCGCAATAATGAGGTACTTAATAAACATAATGCCCATTATTGGTCTTCTAACAACCCTCACTGGATGCAAAAAATCTTTTCCAAACAATATGGGGAATAAATGTTTGGGGTGGTTTTTAATGGTCGTTTTATTGCACCTTATTTTTATGAGGGCACCTTAACAGCAGCCCGTTATTTGGATTTCCTCCAAAATACGCTTCCAGAACTTTTAAAGGATATCCCTCTTTTAGAACGGCGGGGAATGATATGGCA
>JAHWXV010096393.1:0-17239 GCA_024586415.1 Phrixothrix hirtus
TATATATATATATAATCATGCATAGAATTAATTTGCCTAGATAAATTAAGTTCCAGATGCAACAACTAGTTTTTATGAGCTTTGTTGTAATATATTGTAAAGATATATAATGGAATAATTAGGAAAGTAAACGTTAAATTTAGAATTAGTAAACCTATGCAAATAATATTGGTAGGCAAATACAGTAATAAAGTGTAAAATTTAAAAAAATAACATTTGGAGGTTACATTGTCAATATCAAGTAAATTCGTAATTTCATTAATTTATGCACATGCCTACAAATAGACAATCAATGTATAAAGTAAATATAAGTTAATCATGATAATAATGTATAAAAGGGTTGTTGTACCGAAGTGAAGTGTGCGAGGTAAATCTATGTAAAACGGACAGGACTTTCCATCTAAAAAAAAGCAGTTTTAGTGATCATGGAAATGTAAGAAATGTTTCTTTTGTTTAAAATTTCTTACAAACTTGTGAAAACCATAAAGGTCGAATGAAGTCTTGAACCATCTGAAAACATTGACTTTGAAAATAAGAGTGATGATCACACAGATAGTCCAAATGGAAGCCCAGGTTTAAATAAAATGTAGTATTCCATCATTAAATCCACATCTTGAAAGATGGGTCGAATATTACAGTTTTCTATGGACCAAAATTTTGCAATTAAGCATTTTCTGAGAGATTTTTTCTGTATTTCATCATCCAAATCAGTATTTAACCAACAATACTAAGAACAGGTTAGTGCTCTGGTCTTCACTAAAAATAATTTACAAATTAAAATACAATATTATTCTATGATAAGATATTAAAAATTAAAGCAATTTAAATTAAATAAAATCACTTAAGTATAAGTGAAAATAAGTCGTGATAATACACAAATAAATTACAATAATGATCAGGGGAAATAATTAAAGTTTTTGAAAAACTTAGTTGGACAGCATAAAGGAATTGATTATTTGTACGTTAAGGAAATTATTGTGCATCTAATTCAAATAAGTATAAGGGTGCGAAGTTATAAGAAAATTGAAATTTTAAGTTTCAATAAAACAAATAAATTACACTGAGTTATTAACGCACGTTTATTAAAGAAGCAAGGTTTAAACAATTAATGAACAATACTTTTGTGCACTGGATGTGTTTAGAATATTAATTAAATTAAAGAAATTAATTAAATTAAATTAAAGAAATACCTTGTGAAACAAAGTGTTATATGTTGCCAAAATTGGGACACGATAGTGATAAGGATCCCATTAGTGACCTATCGTTTCACCGAATGAGGTGAGAAAACGTGATTAGATACACATGGCCGATAAAATTTGTTTATTATATTTTAAATTTGAATGCTTAATTTATTTTATTTCAACTATTTATGTAATATTAAATATAAAGAGGAAATACAGAGTGGGAATTTAAAATTTGAAAAGGTATATTAATAATTCCACAATCTATTACAAATGGATTGATTTTAAATTAATGAACTAAACAATTTTTTTTAAACATAACGGAGGTTATATAACAGTCCAACAGATAAAAGGATAGTACAATATAAATAAGAATAATTATCCAATTTTGTAAACTTATAGAGAATGATTAATTTTGCTTTGGATAAATATATTTTGGTTTTGATTAATAATTTAATTTTTTTTATTGTAGTTAAGAAATTTGATTTATGTTATGCATGTGATTTAAGCTGACCATTATACAGGTATTTCAGATAAGTTTATTAATTTTATGTCAGGTGGGAGGACCAAAGCAAGATGCATGATTGGGTGTATGCTTGGTTGCATAGTGTGAATGTGGTTGCCTACACAATTGAGAAAGTGTTTGTTGCCACAACTTATTACATGGTACAAGAAGTAATCGTATTCTGGGTGTGTGCATCGTGGGTTGCGGTTTGCGTTATGATCACATTACAATTATATACTATCAGCTAGGCAACACAAGAACTTCCGATTATTCAAAATTGTGAATACAGAAATTTATTGTAGCCTGAAGCAACTTTCTGCTTCAATTTCATTTTCTACATATATTTGTTAACCCAACGTGGAGCAAATACGAATTACATTCAATTATTGAAAAATATTTAAATATTTGTTCACCGAGGATTAAATTAAAATTTTATATATTGGGAATGCCCAATTAAAGGGCCATTTTCAACATATATTTGGTGCCCAACGTGGAGCAACTGCAAATCTGCCCGCAAACAATTCGAAAACCTTTTATATATTAGGCTCGGACAAGTAAAGAGACATTTTTTACATATATTTGCCAACCCCAGCGTGGGGCAAATTTAAACAAATGAATTACAAATTATTTATATAACTGGAATACCCAATTAAAAAATCTTTTCGACAGTATATATATATATATATGATGTAAGTATAAAAAACTAAATATTTACTTTGATAATAAAACTATGATGTAGCCATTTCATTATAGATCAGTCACTTCATATGCACTTAAACAATGTAATTTATGTATTGTAGTGCATTTGATTGTCCGCAATTGTGTCTATTTACACGTGTGCAATTTTGCTTCATCATTGAACAACACATGTGTTGATTCTCAGTTTCCATAGCGTATAACGGATCATAAAACATATTCTGCAAAATTCTCAACTTCAAGTTTCTTCACAATCTTTAAGGTGTATCGCAGGGTTTCCATAAGTGTCCATTGTAGGATAACTAGCTCCCTACTCGGTATTCTGGTACATGTAATAGGTTACGTAAGACGGCAGCTTCTATGCGTAGCACCGTTTCTGGAGTCACAGACGGCCTCCCAAAATGTTATACATCCATAACTTTTGTAGGACATTAGTTTTAATTTATGAGTAAAATCTTCTCATACTTGTTCGTATTTCACCCCAAGAAAACGGGCATCTGGAACAAAAATGGATTTAAACATGATATCACAGAAATGTATAGAGAATTGATGTTCACCCTGTATTATAAGTAAGTAAAAGAGTTGATTTTTCTCTTAAAATAATTACTGCTGCTGCTAACTAAAGCATATACAGGGTGTCCACAATATAAAAAGCATTATTTAACACACATGTACCCAAGCCCTTTGTGTACATAAATCTGTAGGAACTTTTAATCTAACGTAAAAAAGATTTTTGTAAGTTTTCGGGTAAAAATCTATTATAGAATATCATGTAATAGAGTTTACCATGAAACGTATTTAAAAATATAAATATGACCGTTTTTGTTGAAATAATATTATGTTACCTTCACTATTAGAGTACTTTTTGTAGTGAAGGTCACCAGATATTTTAATAAAAATAATCTAACTTATTTCTTTAAATCATCAAAGTTTGCTTGTATGTGGTAAAACACTATTGCTTATTAATTATAATTATTTCCGCATTAATTATTATGAACTTATTTAATAAATATCTTAAATTGACATAAGTTTTATTTATATTAATTTGTATGAACATAGCTTTAATGAATATAAATTACGGAAAATTTTAATGATATTCATTTGACTATTTTCACAAAGTTTTAATTATACACAAAACACGCGAGTGCAAATATTAATAATATGAAGATATTTTTTATCAAAAAAATTTAACGTCGTGTTAAAGCGGTTTTGTAAAAGTGTAAGTTATTTAAAAAAATGTGTCCGTATTCAATAATACAATTGTATACATATTAAAATTAATACATATTTATTAAGTAAAAACCTTCTTTCTATTTTAAAGATTTTATAAACTCACACAATTAACACACACTAGAACTTTTAAGGAAGAAATAAAACTTTCTAATTTAAACTGTAATTAGCGGATATTCGTAGTAACATCTGGGAACATTCACTAATGAAATCGTATGCGACATACCGAAGCCGTTCGTTCGGCATTTCTTGGTCAATACGGTAGACCAAATTAAAAAGCAGGGCGGTCTGAAAACTTGCAAATATTTCGAAAATGAAATTTAGACACATAGTTTATAAACGTATTAAGATGTGTCTGCTGTTGATGTACCTTATATCGCGGACATCCTGTATACAATTAAAAATAAATTACAAATTACGTTAAGAACTGTAAATTTATACAAATATAAAAAACCGATCTAGTAACTACCGTGTAAGTAATTTCGGAATTCCCTTATTTTTCTTTCCCATTTCTTATGTAAGGTTGTTTAGCTTAACGTTATCATTGCATTTCTGGGAAGCAGCTCCTTCACTTTGGTTGATTTGTCTTTCGCTGGTTATGTATCGGTGGTTCATCTTCTTGAATGCCGTTGGCGTCTTCATTCCTATAATTAGATAAGTGTTATTTAAACCAATATACAGTATATTAAATATATACAAGCTGTCACAACTAAACCGGCATCACGAAAACTATGGATACTTGATTACCTGTAGAATAAAATTTTCTTATAGATTTTGAAAATTTAAATGCTATAATTTGCTCTAATGCAATCCTGTCTACTACATAAACGGAACTATGAATTAAGCTGTAAGTGCACTACCGTAATTTTGTACTTCCTATAAAAATACGTAATATTTCTATAGGACGTGTTTGTAGTAGTTTCATCAATAAAAGATTTTTGGTCTTGTTTAATTTCTTTGAAATTACAAAGCAATTACAAGTACCTTTTAATATTTCATTTCTAAATATTGTTATTTTTTATTGTGTAACCGTTTGAATCTGCTTGCTATTAAAATTATTTCTTCAAAACACAAGATTTTAAATTATTTTATCTTAAATATCAAACATTAAATTATTATAGTCCAAGAAATTACACTTTTTGTTTATTTATTTTGTTTTTGAAAAATTATGCTAAATTTTTTTGCTTATCTATTATATTCACGGTCCGGGGATTGAGAAGCACTGTACTAAAATATTCCAGGTAAAGTAATATAAAGTCGTTTTAACTTTATCTTCTGGAATAAATATTTTTAAAGATAAATATATTTCAAGATATATCGATGAGTAATACACATACAGGACAACGATATTACTACTCGGCACGGCACATTACTTAGGGTTGAATTTAATACTATAATTGTTAATATTTCCAAAGCTACGCGTATTTAAAAAAATCATAGGAAGGTTTTTCTACAGGTCATAAAGTATCCATAGATTTTGTGATGCCGGTTATTCTTGGAACACCTGTATAGTTGTCATTTAAATAATAATATAATTAGTTAAATTGTATTAAGGCAAAAAATGCGAAATACGTTTCCACAAAAGAACTCCGGGTTTTGAGGTTAAATATTTTTATTAAATCAAAACCTTAGTTTGATGTGTTATAATGGGTTTGAAGATAATATTCTCAAGATTTTACTACAATTTAGTAAATTTCAATGCGGGTCCCATTAGTGGCACGGCATACATCCAAAGGAAAGTTTACCTCTTGACATGTCTTGTCCAGCATGTCTGGGGCGGTTGCCACGCAAGCGAGTATTCGTTGGATGAGATGGGTTAGATCTCGAATTTTCTTTGCATACACGAGGTTCTTCACAAGTCCCCAGAAGAAAAAGTCCAAGGCAGTCAAATCTGGTCTCCTTGGAGGCCAAGGTGTAGGCCCTTCCCTTCCAATCCACCTGTTGCCGAATCCAGTATTGAGTGCTTCTCGCACACGCAAACTAAAGTGAGGCGGAGCGCCATCTTGCTGAAAGTGTCAAAAATTTTTTAGGAATTCGTAGGCATGAAGTTCGGATTCTGTCAACATTCTCTTCTGACACACGCGGCCTACCAGGCGACTTTTATTTGCACACACATCCAGTTTCTTTAAACGCACTTAGCCATTGCTGAATGGTTTTATCCGTAGGCGCATTACCACTATAAATGGGTCGAAAGTTCCTCTGTACCGTGACAACTGAACGAGTTTCACGAGTCAAATAACACATTGAACTTTTTATTGAGGCGTCGCCATTCCGGTGTACTAACTGAGAACGAATTGCACTTACTGAGAACTAAACGATAACTGTAGCGACAAATACACTGAGTTAATTTCTTCTACGCTACTGCAAGGTCAACGCTCCGCAGCGCTGCTAACTGTTGCGATAGACACACTGAGGGAGAGTTATCTACGTTATTCTAATGTCAACGCTCATATTGAAACTTACTAAATTGTTATAAAATTTTGAGGATATTATCTTCAAATTCATGTATAACACATTAAACTAAGATTTTGATTTAATAAAAATATTTAACCCCAAAATCCCGGAGTTCTTTTGTCAAAACCCTGCATATAGTAAGTAATATATGAAAATATATGTAAGTTACATATCAAGACACACTGGTTGACGTTGAAATTAATCGAAATGGTTAAATATAAAATGTTGATAAATTTTTTCTGTGGATCACTTAAAAATAAAAATGTATTGATTTTGAAATAATGAACATGTATATAAAATTTACCGTTAAAAATAAATTTACGCAAAGCGTTAGTTTTTTTTAACATTAATATACGAGTTCAAAATTCTTTAGTCTCCCATTTAAAATCACTAAAGATTAAAGTCACTAATTTTATGTGTATTTTTATAGATTACACTATTAAAATAATTTCAATAACGTCTAAGCAACACTGAATATTAAAATAATCGTGATTATCTTGAATTTATATTACATATTACAGCAAATACAATCACACCAGCCACTAGAGACAGTCGTCCAGTTCAAAATTATTTTATCAAAATACCTTCAATATTTGAAGTTATGCACTAGAGTAAATTCATCAGTACTAGCAAAAGTTGTAAGATAGGGGCGCTGCAAAGTTGGTCTTTTTGATATTTAAAAATAGAAATCTTTAATATATTATAAATTAAATGTCAATTTGATACGTCAATCACTATGTATTTCACAACCACTGTTTGACTATTTGAACAAAATGGGAAAATCCAAATTAAATACAGTAATTAAGTGTCAATACTTGAAAGGTCCAATACTTACAGAAAGAGAACTTGAAAAACGCATTATATAAATTTTCTGCTTTAGCTAGAATGGTTTATTATTGGTACAAAGAATTTAAGTGTGATCATCATAGCAAGAAATATGAGCATCGTTCTGGTTGGCCAAATCGAGTAGGTACTGAAGGAAACAAGAAAAGTACATGGTATTGCATGCAAAGATCGACGATTTAAAATCAGCGAGATGGCTGATTTAATAAACATTTTATATAGTACTGCACGTTTAGGTAGAAAAAACATTCTGTCAGATGGTTGCCGTGGTTGCCAATCGTTCATTAAAAGTAAACTCGTGTTAACAATTCAAGCTATTGTTTTGAAGTGTATAAATGATATATAAGTGAGTTTCTTACTACTACTACTACTACTACCAATCATGCCATTCTCTTAGCGAGGTAGGCAAACCCAGTATCAAGTCTCTACCTTCTCAACCACTGGATGCATCCATGCACTAACGCCCTCTCACTATCACCACCCTTCACCATAACTCCCAGCACTATACAGTATCCACACCATCCTACTACTACCCACCAATCCTACTATCACACATTCACTATTTTTCTCCATTCCTTTCTGTCCTTACACACTTTTTTTGCTTCTATTAAATTCATACAACGTTTTAGCAAGCTCTCCTATTTTTTGCGCTCTTTATTCTCTTTCCTTTTACAATTTCTTCAATCATATTCAGCCACCTCATTCTCGGTCTATCCCTACCTAGTTTTCCATTCATATGTGCCTTATATATTCTTTATTAAGCGTTCATTGCTCATTCGTTCCACATGTCCAAACCATCTTAACGCACTTCTTTAGTACAGTTCAGGCAGTACCTCCTTCACCTGGCACGTCTCCATCGCCCATTTATTCCTTACTCTGTCACGTATCGTTTTGCCACCTGCAGATGTTAGGCACCTCATACTTACGGCGTTTATTTTACTGGTATGCTTCTTCTGTCCGAGTGTGTCAGTGCATTATATATACTTTCTAGTAATCGCGGCACGGGCAACTACGTGTTGGCTTGCAGAGTAACCCGTTCATGATAGGGAGCTTAGTCTGTATAGAATAGCGTTAGGCATGCCTGGGGACTACTGGGATTGTGGCTGCGCTTGTAGCATGTATGCTAAATACGTCAACATTGACCGGTATGGTGTCGATTCCGTACGTAGGGTATGCTACAACGCAATAGGGTTCAATTTAGGCTAGCAACAAGGTCTACCTTTAAGAATATTGCTAAAAAGAACCAAAGCAAAACCTGTCAGTGAGTTTCTTTGTAGATTAAAAACGTTGATGAGACATGGCTACATCATTATACACTGGACTCCAAAGTAACCCAAATAATAGGTTTTTAGTAGAGAAAGTGCTACGAAGAAGGCAAAAGCCGTAGCATTAGTAAAAGAAGCCTCAGTGACTGTTTTCTGGGATACGCATACTATAATATCGATCGAATATCTTAAAAAAGGGAGAAAAATAACTGAGGAATATTATGCATCACTTTTGAACTATTTCAATATTTAAATCAAAAATAGACGGCCACACTTAGAAAAGAAGAAGGTATGCTTCCATTAGCTCACAAATCCAAATTGCCTCATCAAAATTACATGATCTGTGCTACTAATTGTTTTCACGTGCACCTTATGCGCCACATTTGATTTGTTATGCCTATTTTTTATTTCCAAATTTAAAAATGTACCTTTCCGGGCAACAATTCAAAAGGAATCCTGAAGTTATAACAGAAACTAAAGTTTATTTTGAGGGCCAACATAGGACATTATATATTCAAGGGACTAAGTTATATGAATACTGTTGGAATAAATGTTGAAATGAAATGCAAACTGTTGAAAAGTAAAAAGGAGATTCTGATGAAAAGCTTCGTTTGATATCTTTTACATATAGTAACGAATTTCACCTTCTAACATTGATTTATTGGAAATAGACCAAGGGTCTATTATTGTCTTTGGAATGGTTCACCCTTAGATAATGACAAATGTTACCATAATGTGATTAGCATTGTTTACAAGTATTTTCCACTTACTATTTTACCCCCTACTTATTTAGATAGTTTCAATAGGATTCAGATGTATTTTACTGTATTGCGTGCTATTATTATTTCTCTGATCGAAATCAAAATTCCGATAACCCTTATTTATAAAATTAATTTTGTTTTAGCACTCAAAAATAGCATTATTAAACATTTATAAATGTTCCCAACTGACAAAAATTTATATAAATTACTTCAAATTTTAAAGGAAAATTGTTGTCCAACGTTTTTTAAAAAAGTAATCTTTAATTAGTGACGACCCGCTTTTTGAACTGCCAGTTCCAGTTGGCTTTAATAAAATAAAATTTCAGTAAAATTTATGGAAAATAAGACGAACGTGTTGCAAACTAAGGCTGATACTTCCTTTTAGTATAAATCAAATAAAAAAGACGAATTCGAGCACCTGATATTTCTCCAATCGAATAACAACAGATATTTATTGATTTGTTAACATGCTTACGTATCGTTGATCATTAACAAGTAATTTGATACTTATTTCGCACGCATTGCCTGCTATCTGCGTTATATCACTTGTTTAAAAACATGTCTTGAAGTGAAGCTATTCAGTTTAGCTTAGCTAATTTATGAATTTCGAGTGGCTTACCTATAAGAACTTTACTTGCAATTTTAGACAAATCTAACATATCTGCACTAAAAATGTATAGGCTAGGTTTTGTTATTTGTAGGGTTATATAAGGCCCAAATAACTTATTCACGTTTTAGATTTATTCATTAAACCAATGTTTCGAACATAATTATACTCTTCATTAGTTTAATAAGTAAAAGGCAGCTTTAGTTATAAAGGAATGAGTTATATAAAGGAGAAATTTATACCTGTATACTTTTCAGTTGTTTAAATCAAAAATTACACATCGGATTAAATTAAGAACCAATGGATAGTTTCTACCTATTTCCGATTAGCCGTTGTTTTAGGAATATACAATAAAGTAAAGCACAAGAACTATAGGAAAAAAGTCTGCAACAGGCGGGTACCAAGTGTTAATTAGAATGATGATAGTTAAGGTTACCTAATTTTTAAATGATGATAGAATACTGCGAGTAGGGTTAGAACCCACTAGATGGCATTTAGTATGAAAGCTATATAGAGTGTATTGTAAGTGGTGAAACTGTTTCAAAATATATGTATATTACTTAATACATTTATTTTAAGATTAATTTAACAACTGAAGTGGCGTAAGGTTTGTTAGAAAAGGTCTTTTATATTTTTTATTTATTTTGTTAATTTATGATATTGCAAATATGTTGATTAAAAGTGCTGATCGCTTAATTTAAAAATCTCTAATTGTTTAGTGTTTATTAATAAATATAAAGCTCTATAGTTGATTTATAAACACTGTTGTTTGTTAAATGTTATTTGCTACCAATTTGTTTGACTGTAAGCGTTTAGAAATAAATACTGAATCACATATTAAGTGATAATTGAACTAAAATATTAATGACACAAATGCATAAAAACCGTTATTACTTTAATTAACCATAACGTCGACTACTTTTAACGACTTACGACAACATTATCATATAGCAACAAAATAAAATTAATGCGTTAACTTGAAGTACTTTTTGTGCAACCTTCACTATATAACGTTTGCTGATTATCAAGAATATTACAATACTACTGTTTTGCAGTAATTAACTTTTTTCCTGGTTTTCTCAAAGCTATTCAATTACAGAGAAATTTAAAAATAGAAATTGGGTTTATGTTAATGTGTCTATCTACGTATGTAGTTTAATCCGTAATACACTTGTGTGGCGTATTTATAAATATTAATATGAGGAAATGAGAAAAGGGGTAGTATAAATAAATGTATTATTTAGATTTGACGTAAATATTTTTATAAGTAGTTCTAAATACACATTTTATAAAAGTTGATATACAGGAAGTTTGAAAAAGAACACCCTAGTTTTAATATGCCCTAGAATCTGTACAAAGTGGTGTTTGATTCATCAACTGTTCAAGTTTTGTACCCGTAAATGCGAGAATTCATTTTTGCAGTTGGCAGGCCTTCAGAATAACGGCGTCAGTGCTCAGTTCAGTGCAGTGCAATGGCAACTCCGCAACAGAAGGGGCAGTATGTTATTTGGCTTGTGCAAAATGAGTCTGTTATAACAGTGCAACGCAATTTTAGACGTCAATGTGGTGGTGAACCACCTACAGCAAAAACTATCCGTAATTGGCTCAAGTCTTTTAAGGAAACCGATAATGTTTTAAGAGCGAAAACGCCAGGTAGACCAAGAACTTCTGAAGCTACTGTTGAACAGATCTGTGTTTCGTAAGTTCGCAGCCCAAAGAAATCAGTAGCCAGACATAGTTTGCAATTAGGCGTGCCTAAAGATACTTTGTATGATTTGATACGTAAAAGACTTCATTTGCACGCCTAAAAATTTGCATGAAATAGAACCTACTGACAAAATCAGAACGTTCGAGTTCGCTGTTAACTTGCTACATAGAATAGATGAAAATAACAATTTTTTTAAAAATGGTCTCTTTTCTGATGAGGCTACATTTCATGTGAGTGGAGGAGTTAACCGTTATAACTGCACATGAAGTTATTCAGCATCAACGTGGCTCTCCCAAGATTAATGTTTGGTGCGGTTTGATGGAAGATCGAGTGATTGGATCTTTCATTATTGTAGAAAGAACAATAAACTGTGACATGTTGACAGAGTATGTCTTTCACCAAGTGGAAGATGTCAAGTTGGAAAAAGAAATTGTGTTTTTCCAACAAGATGGCCCCCCACCTCATTATAGTAATCGTGTGCGCGCGACTCTTGACACTCGCTTTCCGGGAAGGTAGATGGGCAGGGCTGGCCCAATACCTTGGCCACCACGAAGTCCGAACCTATCCCCACTTGACTTTTTCTTTCGTGGCCACAAAAAATTTTGTGTACGGTGAAAAAATCCGTGATATCATCCATTTACAGGAAAAAATCGTCACAGCGGTTGAAACAGTTACACCTGCTATATTGGTGCATACGTAGCGAGAAGTGGAATATCGTCTTGATGCGTGTAGGGCAAAAACTGGATCCCACGTTGAAGTTTACTAACATTAAAAAAACTTGAAGGTAGTCTCTTTCATTGTATGTATTCGTTTATGAAGTTTTCAATTAATTTCACCATTAAATTTATACATAAAACTAAGGTGTTCTTTTTCAAACATCCTGTATATTTATGAGTCTATACTGTATAAATTTCAATACATACTTCAAAATAAACAGTCCTGTATTGTACTTTACCGTTAAAAATAAGTTAAAGGTAACGTAAGAGAATTAAAAACTAAGTTTGAAGAAACTAAATTATTAATTACCCTGTAAGTTATTTCAGAATTCTTTCTTCATTTTTCCCTATGTTGTACAGGTTAGCTTAGCTCAACGTTATTATTGGTTTTGTAAGTATTTCCTCCTCTATCTTTGACCGAGTCGCTCTTCTCTGGATCTACCACTACTTGACTATCGTGGTCGTATCTTCAATTCTATATAAATGACAAGTTATTAGATTAAGATATACTAAGTTAAGAATATATTAAAATTATCACTTAAAGGTACTAGATATAGGGGTTAGGCAACCCAAAACTCAATAACCTAATATAATAATTTTTAGCGGTTCTAATTAAAATTTGAACATAACAAATCGGTAGGAAACAGTAGAACAGCACCAATCTTTATAAAATTTTTATATCCGTATTTCGTAATTAATTACGAATGCGTAATATTGAAAATACATAAACTAGGTTTATTCTGTATTGCGGTATCATGATTAATAAAACGCATTATTTAAATATTCGTACTGTCCTATTGCTACCTGCTGCCTTTTTCTTTAATTTTAATTGAAACTGCTAAAAATTTACAATTTTTGATTATTCCATTTTGGGTTACCCAATTCCCATCCCTAGCCGTCTTAAATATTTAAATAATAATTTAAGAGGGCATTTGAACACTAGGAAATAAAGTTTAATATTTTGAAGGTTATATAAGACTATAATAGTTTATTCAAATTATTAGCTGCCTCTATTATTACTGGTATGCGTGGATCTTAAGCAAGAAAAATAGCGACGAATAACTGTTTAGTGTTGGAATAAATTCCACTAGTACTTGTCATTTCAAAGGTACCAATGGTCTAAGGAAAGCATCTTTACCTAACGATATTGTTTGCATATTTACCTTTCCGTGCGTTAAAAGCTAGTGTATATCAAACAGAACAGAGTGTATTAATTAAAAACAAAACTAAACACGTACATAATCAATATTAAAATCACAATTCAATATATATGCGAGTTTCAGGCCGTGTTATGACGAATACTTTAATATATGAACCTTGGCGTGAAATTCTTTTTAATTTAATTTTCTAATAATATCAAATTATACAATGTCCATCTTAAAATAGGGAATTGAATCGAATATTAATCGCAATTAGTCACTATTTTTGATGATAAATCAATTTTTACTACACTTACGTGAGATGTCCTCTACTTTGCTCAATGTTTGTCTCTTCTGTTTATTTAATTATCTTATCCAAGGATTCTTGCAAAAGAAATGTTCTTTTGCACGGCTTCAACTGAAAGTAACTTTATTGTTTACTTATAATAGGGTTTTATGTGTTATCTTAGAAATGGCAGGTCTATGCTGGACTTCTATATACTATTCGATATGACACGAAATGTTTATCAACTGCACCCATTTACCATTTACGCGGAACTTATTTATTTGCACGCTTACGACGTTAACTACTGATAACTAACTAGACTAGAAAGACGCTAATTCTTGCGATGTTGATCCTCATATAGAAATCTTGCGTTGACATAACAACAAACTTTGTTAAATGGTTTCACCAATCGCATATTTCACTTTATTTAAAATACGTTACAGTTCGCACTTATCGTTCAATTCCCCATTTTTACAAGTTCCTTCTTTAATACTCAGACATGGCTATTTGAGAGGTAATATGACTTCCCGTTTTTCTACGAATCTAAGGAAAAGATTTCCTGTCAACCTTTTACTCTCGTAAGACTTATTGAATTTATAAATCTTATAATTATATGCCTACCTCTAAGAAACTATTTTGTTACTAATTTTATTCTTACTTAACTTAATATTTCTGTATGTGGACTTCACTCGTTAATTTTTCATTAACGGTTAATCAAATAATTGAACACTAATTTTCTACATAATACTTCGAGTGAAATTATACTCTTCATCAACGTAACAATTAAGAAGGGCTTTCATTATAAAGAAATAAATTCCATAAAAAAGCTCACACATGCCAAATTATCGTCATTTAATGTCAAAAATTCATTTCACATTTAACTTCTAATGATTAATTTAACGATTATTTTAAAATATCCCTGTAAATTAATTATAGTAAATCATAGTACCTATAAAGGAAAATTCTCATAATGGGTTAATCACATACATTTTTGAAAGATGGATACTTTATTTTTAAAATAATAATAAAAAACTGTAATTGATGTAGGGTGTATACCCGGCAGATGGCCTTAAAAATGAAGCATATATAAAGTGTTTCATAAACTGATGAGTGGGTTTAATAAATAAATATTACCAAATGATGAATACGATTAAGAAATAAATGAATAATACTAATAAAGCATTATTTCCATACACAGAATATGCAGTAGTGTACAACAAATAAAACTAAAACATGTGCTCCTAAATTCAAACATTCTGAAATTATAGTTCACTTGACAATTGAAATATGTACAACATTTATTTAGTTGAAGATAAAACTAACTACCGAAATGATGAAAAACATGTTAAAATAAAATTAGAATGAGTAAATAAAGCAATTATAATAAAACTATGGTACTAATTTAATTATAAAAGGTGTTCCAATAAAACGGATCGATGTTGATAGTAAATAACACAACGTTGTATGTTAAAAAATTTTGATTTCTTTATTGAAACACACACACACACACACACACACACACACACACACACACACACACACTTATTTATATATATATATATATATATATATATATATATATATATATTATGGCCGTCCTGAGTGACATGTGGCGCCATCATGTTACATGTGAATGAGGCTTAAACGTCAAATGATTGTTGTTATCTGTTTTCAAATTAGGCAAGTTCAGTCTTTGGCAATTTCAGCCATGGAAAGATTAACAATCCAACAACGTGTTAAAGTTATTGTTAGCCTATTACGAAAATGGGCGTTCAAACAAAAATGAATTTAGCGCACTTCACGATTTTTTGGTCAGCATAATCGACAAACCGAGAGGGCAATTGGAAAAATTGTTGCAAAATTCATATGTGAAAACACTATTGCAGGCTTGTGTACGCCGTTCAGCCGAAAACATTTCTGCAGTGCGCGACAATGTGGCACTTAGATTCGTTATCGCGTGCAGAAATTGAACCTCTCCGCGACCACATTATATCGCATTTTGAGCAACAATTTGTCTCTACACGCCTACAAAATTCAATTCACACAAGAATTGAAATCTGCTGACCATTTGGAGCGCCGTACGTTCGCTGATTGGATGCACGCGCAAAGATGAGTCAATGGGGATTTTTCACAACAAATAATCTTCATCGATGAAGCGCATTTTCATATCGGTGGCTTCGTTAACAGGTAGAATTGTCGCATTTGAGCTGTTGAAAATCCAAGGACGATTGTTGAAAAGCCTATGCATCCACATAAAGCCACTGTTTGGTGTGCATTTTTTTCTGGCGGAATTATTGGACCATTTTATTCGAAAATGGGAATTCTATTGGTGAATGGTGAGCGTTACCGTACCATAATAACCAATCTTTTATGCCCTCAATTGGATACTATCGATATCGACGATTTGCAGTTTCAACAGGATGGTCACATGCTACATAACCAATGAAATAATGACTTCATTGAATGAGAAGTTTCTAGGTTTCGAAACAACGAAGTCAATTGGTCACCAAGATCGTGCGATTTGATGCCTTTGGACTTCTTCCTTTGGGGTTATCTCAAGAGTAAGATCTATGCCAACAAGCCAGCAATTCAACAGCTAAAGGACGAGATAATAAGTCATACTGGTGAGATGGATGAGAAATAATGCAGAGATGTCATCAAAACATTTGATCATCTGGTGGAGGTATGCCTCCAAAGCCTTGACGAATATTTGGCCGATATTATCTTTTACACATGATTGCTATGTACCAAATAATATGATTCAATAAAGAAATCAAATTTTTTTACAAATAACCATTGTGTTATTTACTGTTAACATTGACCTGTCTTAAGGTAGAAACATACATAACCGGGACGTGCCCAAACCGGAGCACAGCCATCACACGGCTGTATGTCAAAATATAAAATAATTGAAGGAACTCAGATAACATCATTTTTAAATGATTTTTATGAAGTTTATAATATTTTTTATCTAAATTTTATAAATCAGTATGGTTATTAATACTGTTAAAACACGCTTTCATCTGCAGGCCGTCCTCCGGTCCGGGCACGGCTCGGTAATGCATGTTTCTACCTTTATTATAACACCCTTTATCTTATGTAAAAGCAGTGTAAATGGAGTTATTTCATAAAATATTATTTTACACTTCTTTTCTTTATCATCAAGTATTACATTAGCGTATACCCCTTCTGAAAAATTGATCCTAAATTTTGAATAATTAACCTTGTTATAGACCAATAAAATGTGTGTACTGTCTCATTTTTAGTTTCTGCCCCGTAAGGTAATGGTATCCATTGTATATTCGTCCCTTGTTGAGTTTCATGCATTCTCATTGTTTTATATTATAATAGAAATATACTATTTCATTCAAATAAAAACTATATGACCGTCGGAGCAAAGGTTAAAATTGAAACTATTTATTAATTCCTTATCAATAATTCAAGTTCGAACAATAATTTAAATTTTTACGTAAAGTATTAAATTATTTATCTAGCAATAGGAATATACAGAGTTGCTTTGAAATAGTTGTTGAAACTAAAACGGCTAACTCTGCGTATTATAGGAGACACATTTTTCAGGTTATTAAATTCCATTAAACCGTTTTTGAAAAATTTTACACATGAAAACATTTTATGAACTGCTGGAATTTGTCACAATTAATTTGTTACAGTCAAGAAAACTACAAATCTAAGTAGTGGGGAATGGCCGGTTCTGGCACCACACCTCCACACCTCTGTTATGCAACCCGCAGTGTAACGGTATCTCTCTCTAACACATGGGCTTATATGGCTCTATCTCGCTTCATGCAAGTATGTTACCAACTCCAGAGGAAAAAGTCACTAGATTT
>JAHWXV010096396.1:0-10427 GCA_024586415.1 Phrixothrix hirtus
ATATATATATATATATATATATATATATATATATATATATATACAGTATGTCTATTTAAGTTGGGATCATATGGCAAACTTTTTATAATTAGTTTTATGACGAAAAGTTATTCTTTATAAAAAGTTCTGCATGGTCTAAAACCTAAAATTCCACCATCAGATACTAAAATGATTCAGTCGTATACAAGGTGTGACGAAAATAGGAATTTTGCCCAACAGTAAAATACCTTTATTTTTGATAGTATCGAAAAATGTTAGAAAGGAAAGCTTATCAAACCTCAAAATCATATACTAGTATGTAATTACATCTATCTGTTGTGAAATATTTCCGTCTCGTAACATGGTTCGCAAAAATTAAGCATTGCCCAATATAAGATAGTCATTTATTGTGTTGTATGGTAATAGCACACAAAATTGCGAAGATTACCATGGTTTACGATAGTGTATTTTATTTGTTTATGAGAACATTGAACATTGACAGTAAAATTCCTGACAGTAAACGTGAAAATGCCATTCTAAGTATAAAATATATGAAATGGCAACGTTATTAAGTGTTGAAGAAAAATTGAAATTGTTTTGATTTTTGGAGAAATGCATAAAACTTCTCGAGAAGCTGCACTTAATTTTAACAATAGACATCCTAACATATATCCAGCAATCAACAGTTACTAAAATAATGAATAAATTCAAGACATGTGCAAGTGTTCATAGCAATTTTAATAAAAAACGCCGAAAACGAATTGCGAATGAAGATACAGAACTGTAAGTAATGCCGTCTATCATAGAAAATCCTAAATGTTCATTAAAAGAACGAGATTATAATAGATGGTTTGGTTTTGTTCTCTCATCCAAGGAGTGTTAGAAGATGATCCTTTCTTTACGAGACGTATAATTTTTTCCGATGAGGCAACATTTTATTCAAATGGAACTGTCAATTCACAAAACTTTTCAATAAAGACTCGTGATCAATATTCATTTAAAGCGAATGTATGGTATGGTATTTACAAAAACAGAATGATTGGACCTTATTTTCTTCGACAGTCTATGAATTCAAATCGTTATCTACATTTCTTACAAAACGAATCAATTGATTTTCTTGACGAACTACCCTTACAAGAATGCCGACGTACATGGTTTCAACAAGACGGTGCAACATGTCATAGTACATTAGCTGTTGGAGAATACTTTGCATATATTTTCAATGAAAAATTGATACACAGATATTCCGAAATTTTTTGGCCGGCTAGATCTGCAGATCTAATCCCACTGGACTATTTCCTTTGGGGTTATTTAAAACAGAAGGTATACCAAAAAGCACCGTCTCAAGGTGTAGATCATTTGGAGAGGGTTATTTTAGAAGCAACTCAAGAAACAATTTCAGATACGATAAGGAATGTATTACGGAAATTTAGTAATAGTACGATTGTATGTTTACAAAGAGGGGGCAGATATATTGAGGCATTAGTGGAGTGAGGAAAAATTTAGGAATTTTTATTTTCAGTGTTGTTAGCTACACAACTCTTTAGTTGTATGTATTTACTGTCATTATGTATTTCCACAATAAATGACTATCTTATGTTATGCAATGCTTAATTTTTGTAAACTATGTTACGAGACGGAAATATTTCAGACTAGGTGGATAAAATTGCATATTAGAATAAAAATTTTAGGTTTGATAAATTTCCTTTCTTACATTTTTCGATACTATCAAAGTTAGAGGTACTTTACTGTTGCAAAATTCATATTTTCGTACACAGCTTATATTCGACTGAATTATTTTAATATCTGATGGTGGTATTTTAGGTTTTAGACCATGCACAAAATTTTATGCAGAATAACTTTTCGTGATAAAACTAATAATAAAAAAGTTTGCCATATAGATCCAACTCAAATAGACACACTGTATATTGGAAGTTTTAACTTGAACATTTTGTTTTACACCATGCTTTAAAATTTAATTAAATACGCAACTACATTTTGATTTATAGAATTGGCAATGTGTTATTTGAAGTAAGTTATATAACATAGCATTTTGAAATTATATACAGCTAAAATTTTAATATTTATAAATAATTTTATAATAAAAACGAGCATTCCAATAGAAGTACTTTATTAGATAATTTAAAAGGATAGTAGTACTTACTAGTAAGCAAATCATTAGAATCAATTCCCGTGTTTATTATATGTTTAAATTTGTCGTTCATGCCAATACAAAAATTTTAAAATGTTTTAATGGCTATTTGTTTGAAACAAAGTGTTTTTATATGAATATCAAATAGTAAGGTTGTATTTGAAATAATGTATTTGTTTAGATCATTAATTTATGATTCATATTAAATGTAAATATGTTTTTAAATTTATAATGTCGTTTAATTTTATATTGGATCATGGAATACGATATTATTAAAAAATATAAAGGATAGATATTTCTTAATACATTTTAGATAGTCGTACAATATGTTACGGTTTTAATTGCGAAATAAAAAGTCTTATATAAAAATTACGAAATGCGATCCCAAATAACTTTATACTATCTTGAGAAGATTAAATTTAAAGATCAAAGTATTTTAGAGAGGGTTGAATGCCTGCGAGTGAACGTTTAATCATAAAATCTAATTACTATTCTCTATACGACATTTTAAAATGTATTTTTATAGCAGAAAATTATTACGCATGCCAATATGCCTATTTGATATTCAGTTTTTTAAATTTCAAGTTTATATTTATCAACATTATTTTTACTATAACATAATACAGCTGATGCACACCGATATTCGTAATTAACACTAATGTCATTTTTATTTATTAAAGACAGTATTCGATGGTAAACTCTTGGTTATGTTACATTTCAAACTAAAATTTGTTTATTGCTCTTATGAAAATGTTTTACAAAACTAAATAAACTAAATAAAACACCAATGTCCTTACCTTCTCAAAGTTCTAATTCGGAAATGAAATTGCTATTAGTGTCTTGTACAATACGTAAATAGCACTAGTGCAATGTTTGTGGTTATTTTACAGTACACAATTATCGCGACTTTAGATATGCACAACTGAATATGAAATAAATACACCATACGCTGTTATAAAGTACAGCTTAATGTAACAAGTGGAGGCTACTTCGTCCTAAATTGGAACGAACGATAATCAATATATATTCAGACTACAAGATTGGCAAAAAATGATGAACCAGTGTGCTAAATTTATTGGTGGCATAATTCTATAACTAAGCTTTAGCACTTTGTATATTGTATATTTAATAAAATTCCCAATTGTAAAATGTTTTATCGAATTAGTATCTATTTTTAGGAAATGCAGGAACATCGATTGTAAATAAGTTGATAACATGTTAACATTAGAGAACATAATTTATGAATAAAGATAAGCGTCTAATGTAGTTCATCGGTAAATGACAAAATAAAAGAGATCGGCTTATATAATAAACGCAAATACGACATAATACTACCTATCAAATCTAAAATATTTTAATTTCATTACTCTCACCACCAAACACAAGATACAGAAAATTCTAAAACGACTTCATTCTAATTTTTATTAGAAAATTCATAACACTTTGAAGTTTCTACTCTATAAATTATGAACTACACTTTATCTCCCACGATGAAGCTGATTTAATACAATTTCTTAATGCATATCAAAACAATTCAAATAAAAGCTTCTTTGTCAGAACTGAGAAATTTGGAATTTAATATCTTCAACTATTTACTACTCTTAGTGGATAATTTCTATACAAACACTATCATTTAATTCAAGAATACTTCTCCAAATACTGTGCATTCGTGTGAAATTGACAAAAATCTCCACACTTATATTTTTGAACGTTAATTATATTCATAGTATGTTAAGCGTTTTCCTCGATATCCCACCATCTTCGAAACTCCTTTATAAGTCAATTCTTGTAAAATTTTATATTTTACTGTATAAAAACTGTTATCTACAAATACATGACTTTGTAATGACATCACGTAGCAACATTTATAACGACGTTCTTGTACGCACTGGCTATATTTCGTAAGATTCTATCTAGATACACACATATACACGCATGCACGCACATACGCACACACACACTCACGCACCCATGTACGTACGCACACACGCACATATGCACGTACGCACGCGCGCAAGCACGCACGCACGCGCGCACGCATGCGCACGCACACACACACGCATGCACACACAAACTCACAAGAACAGAGGCACGCACGCACACACATACACACACACATACACATACACACACACACACACACACAAATACCTATACATACACTACTACGCACGCACGTACGCGAGTACATGTGCACGCATACACACACACAAGCTACATGTACAAATGCACATAAAACCGCGTAAACACGCACACACACGCGTAAACAAGTGCAACCACGCGTAAATACGTACACATATACATATGCACACACTCACATACGTTCACACGTACATACGTAAAATTACACTCCCACACAATCACGCACGCACGCTCGGGCGGACGGACGGATGGACAGACGGATGAACCGACGAATGTACGCACGCACATGCACAAACATACACAAACACAAACATAAAACTCAATCCGGCAGGAGGACATGCATACAACCATGCCAACAGGCGGACACGCGCACATAAGCGCGCTCGCGCGCGCTACACGTTCGCGCGCAACCACACACTCATGGACATGCACTCTCACTTCCGCGTACGCACACAAATAGAACATAAAATTACTATTACTGTGGTTCTATACATACGACATCGAAATTTCTTCTTATATCTTTTGCTCACTTTGATGCCCATATCTTGGAGAGGAAACTTGTCGGTTTACAAAATCTAGTTACACTAGATATATTATTGATTTGCACCAAAGCTGAAAATAGTCCTCAATATATTGTGACGGGACGAACTGACAATTATAAACAATCCGAGAACAATGTAAATAGTATAAGTATCCATCGGCTAAGTTAGTTAAGTCGGTGTCACTTCCACGGTACTCGTGTTACAATGTTAGGATCACAATGTATATATTTTAACAGGAATTTGTCAAAACAAGTCTGCATCAAATGTTCCGTTGTCAACAATATCGATGGAAAATACTAACTATGCTTACAACATGAAATACTCTGTATAGAGGGTGAATTTCAAGTTGAAAATCTAATTTTAACCATATACATCTACTCATTAATACGGAACTTTCATAAATAACTTTTTTGAAAATACCCAAAAATACGAGAAAAATATTTTATTTAACGATAAAATGTAAAGCCATGTCCGAAACGAAACTTAAAGAACGTGTTAAAAATTGTCACCATATCCTTGAATACAACGGTTTTTACGATGTAACCACTGCTGCTTAACGACGCAACAATGAACGCGGTGATCCTCTTATTGTTTCCGTAGATTTATTTATTCTGGAAATCAATTCTTCTCGTGCATTTACTTTAATTTGAAACACTAAACACTTCATGTATCACCACAAAAAAATCACAAGTGTAAAAATCTGGTAACCTCGGTTACTATTCCTTCCAAACCACTTATTCGGACAAGTGTGATCCAAAAACTCACCTACTTCATCCATGATGGTTACCTAAATCACCAGTTTCCCTAGAACATTGAACAAGATTAATAAAATTTCTGAGGTTGGGACGACACTCCCCGTAAGTAAGTAGCATATTTGCTAGTTCATTATTTACATTAACTTAGGTCATTTTCACTTATCAAAGAATACCTTTAGAGTTTAATGTGATGATTTAACAATTAATTCTAGTCTCAGAAATGCAACAAACAAAAACCAACAATAAACAAACGTAGGCGACGTAAAAGGCAAGAACACTGTCAGAGCTGAATTATTGTAATTATTAGTAAATTTTATGTTTTTTCTCGCTCAATTTTGGGAGCTTCTAAAAAAGTTATTTGGAAAAGTTTAAAGAGTAGAATATACGGTTAAAATTATATTGTCAGCCTAAGTATCCCTTTGTATATTTAATCCCTCAAGGCAAGCAGGATTCCTTATTGAAAATCAAATAAGTAATTTCAGGGATATATACAAATTAAAGGCAGGTCTTCAATAAGTACTACTTTGTCTCACCTCAGTTGTGTTGTATATAGCCTATTCATTTGTATAAATCTAAAAACCTTCAAATATACAATAAGAATTACTATATCAATGCAGGTTTAATGAAACAAAACGTTTGGAAGTATCATATATCGGTTATAAAATATAAATTTGAGCACTTACATAAAAGCTAAGTTAATAAAACGTCAAATAATTACCAAAAACCCAAGTTAAGTTATTATGAATGATGTATGCAACATTTCGTGCGAATTATTTATATAATTTTGAAAAATCCTAATTAATAATACAAAAACCACTGCAACTAATTCAAAATATACTTTAGGTCACCAAACGTTGGTGAAATTGGATCGATAGTTAAATCAAACCCGAGGGATATTCGGTAACTCAAGAACTTGTTGATGCCTTCTTCCCATCTTTCAAGCCACAGAATCGATATTAAAAGAATTAGAAATAGCTTACAGTAGAGGGATGTAAAATTTCGTTCACCTTCCGTTGGATAATTAGTCAAGCCGGGATTGGGAATTCAAACACGTGATCTATCGGAATTTCGTTAATAACATTAAATCCTCAGATGAAGCGTTTATTGAAATGCCAACCAGTTTTCCTGCCTGTCCAAAATAGCCATTTGTGAAAATGAGGAAGACATAAACAAAGTTGTAACGAATTTAGCTGTACTTTAACACTCACAATTTTTCATTTATTATTTATGATTACAATAATCATTTCGCTTCTATTAATAATCTGGGTTTAATTTAACTTGTAAATAAACGTAAGTATCTTTAAAATAGGTAGTAGAAGTAACATGTTCAACAGACCACGCTACTCTATTGCAGCTAGTAACGGAAACAGTTACCGAAGCATCCTCTCATGATACGCACCGCAACCGGTAGCTACGTCAGAAAATGATTCACATGAACTTGACATTAATGATATTCCTAAGAATAAAATTAATTGTTTAACAATATAGAAAGATGTTGCTATTGAAATATTTAGGTATTAAAGATATAGGTAGAACAATTTATAATATAATTAATTTAGAATTTAATTATTTTATTTAAATAAGTTTTAAATAACGAAAGGTTATTAAAAATACAGAGAATGGTTAGGAGCGGCTAGGTAACATTATTTTAAATAATTACAAGTTTTGCATTTAATTCCAAAACAAATGAGGCCTGGCATAAGATTTAGGATTTCTAGTATCATCCTTACATTAGTATATTGATCACGATCATTTAAATAGAATATGAAGAACTAGAAGCACAGAATCACGTAACACAGAACGTGGTCTTTTGCTCTGGCTAGAATATATGACGAGCTTATGTTTCTATGTATAGCTCAATCAAAGTCTACTACTAATCATTAGCTATATAATTTTCATTTTAATGAAGACTTCCCTCATTTAAACTTTTGATTCACATCTGCCCGTTTCTTTGCCATAACTTTATAACCAAGGATTTTTGAAAAACATATAAATTTTATAAATAAGTAGAGAGAATTTTTGAATTTTCTGAGTCTTATACGACCATACAATTTGTTTCATTAAGAAAGATTAAACTATGCCTTGCAATTCATAGGAATTGAATTTTCCTTTTAAAGCTACTGCAAACAATGAAAGAAAGCTATAATGATTTGAATAAAATGACAGAAAGTAACTGAAACGAGAGACTTAAACAGGATATCGCAATATTTGCGTATCTGCCATATGACGTATAGTTCTGCTGTGAAAATCGAACAAAAATGGTCTGTTTTCTAGCTATGTATACACCTGAAATACAACAGGTATTTCCTCTGCCTTTATCAGTTTCTAAAAATGTAGTGTAAATTTGTGGGTGGTTTTTGTATTACATCTTTTCGTATAGAAATTCTTAAAAAGTGATCATTCCGGTATCCTTTTTGTTTTGTCTCTAATTTTTCTGAGATTTAGTGCTGAATTCATGTACATCTATGGTAAGAATTCTATTGCCATTGCGACAAAACTGTATGTGAGGTTAATTCTCGATATTTGAAAAAGTGGAATTGTTATGATTTTTGCTGACTTAAATCTTTAGCACTAGTTGAAAAATATGAAACAATTGGTTCAAATAGTTATAGAAATGCTCTGTTTTAAATCATTTGACGAATTACATGTTACAGCTTCATTAATTTCTAAGTGTATTTAATTTCTAAAGATGATGGTTGATCGTAGCAAAACGATTTATATGATTTATTTCGACATCAACATATTTTATAAAAATAATCAAGAAGCCACTTTTATGTAACTTTAATCTGTAGAGCAAAAATAGTTGTCTGATTGCGCAAAAAGCGCGAGTATCTCTATTTTGTACAAAGAAAATAACTGCAATTTCTCTTGCTAATAGCACTGGTGGAAGAAAACAATTTATTCTACCAAAGTATGTTCTTTATAAGTTACCAACTTACTACAAGTAGCAATAACATACCTTTAATCGCTTTTTAGATATATGGAACGCTATATTTTGAAAAGGGGGCGTTCAGGCCTTTGCTTATTAAAAAATTTCAATTTAAATAACTTCAATTACATACCATTTAGTTATAAACTTTGAGTCATGAGACCCTATATATCGTTCAAGTGTGGTATTCAACTCTTCTGGTCAGGGGGATAAATTATGGATGCGTTAATAATACCCTCCGATGTTAAACTTTTATACAATTTAAACAGAATTATTACTTCCTCTCCAACTATTCTTAGACCTACGTTTTAATATGCTTAGTTATTGGTTACAGCCTTGAGCTGCGGGATTTGTTCCTCCGATTCTGTCTAATAAGATGCTACAAGCTGTCCTGTGAGAGTAATTAAGTGCTGAATTGAAGTCGTGCTTGCTGATTACCCGTTAATTCATTATGGATGCAACGGATGCTGGTCTATAGATGGCCTAAGGTCGTACAAAAAACCTAGTTTACTCATTTCTTATAAATTATTTGAACAATGTTTTCAACTTGTTCGATAATTTCAGATCCCGCCGGATCACATGTATCAGACGCGATAAGCATCATTGAATTTGCTTTGTTCTTTTAGTTTTTAAATTGAATATAAATTTCACATTATGTAGTTAGAATTACTTGCTGCCTTTTTGTTTAAACGCACATAAAATGTAAAATAATTGCGTCACCTTTGCTTTGCTAGTCGTATATAATACGGTTTTACATTAATAATAATTAATAGCTTCTCAATAAGGGCAAGATGAAAAAAACTATGTTGACAACCAGTATAAAGGAATACTTGGATTAAATTCATGGTTCATATATAGGGTATACTTGATACCTTTGTGCAGTATATGTATATTTCTCTAGAGAAAAGATATTATATGCTTGCTTCTGTCACTTTTGATATTAATTTAACACGCTTTACTTTAGATGTTTTTCTCAGTAACGTTATTGCGTAATTGGTTAGCGTATGCTTACAAGTATTTAGATTCAGGTTCATTCCTTCATATTTTGTTTGCTAAATTTTATTTGTAACTAATTGCCTCTATTATTCTCGACTGTCATTAAATAAATAGAGTTCTTAACGTACAATAATTTTTCCTTTGTTAAGATATTTTTATCTTTTTATTTCATTGATGGAACGTATTGTTCTGTGTAATTTTCTTACTGTAATTAAGTTATTTAATTTTGGAGTAACATTGTACAGTATCTGTTAGATATGAGGTCTCGTCATATAATACTGGGTTAGCCTTGATCTGTAAAAAGTGGTTCATTCATCATTTGTGATTGTATAATGTATCCTTTACCAAAATGCAAAATTAATGTCATTGAGCTCTACGATTGAGATACAATAATACTAGGTTAGCTTTGATCTATAAAAAGCAATTCACTTATTCTTTTTGATTGTCAAATGCGTCCCTAACCAGGTCACAAAATTACTGTTATTACATATATTATTTTGTTGTTTATATGTTGTTATGCGATTTGTGTACATTCTAACTAGATGGTTTAGGTGTTTGAATAAATACCTGTTTATTTGTTGAACTTGACTTGTTGTGATTTCACAGAACTTTGCGCTGCCTAATTTACTTGTCTTTAGGATCTCTTAGGACTACAGTTCCGAGTGCTAAGCAAGTACTATATGTAAGTTTATTTTAGGTAAACATCTTTTCGTTCAGGGGTTAACCGCTGCTGCTTAAGTGAACGTCTGACGCCCTAGTCATTGTTTACTTTCCTTTTTTATCTTAGGAAAAACTTCGACTTAATCCTAACCAGAAGATGCACTCCGAGAAAAGTATTTTATTCACAGCTAGATGACGTGGCAGCCTAAGGCAATGATACGTTCAAGGTCAATTTTATATATATATATATATATATATATATATATATATAT